>CAXKVW010001522.1:0-43119 GCA_964058825.1 Carex arenaria
CATACGGGAAGATGTTGCCCAAAGAATGCTCAACGAAGTCCATGACGGAATATGTGGTAGTCACCAAGGTGCTACGACACTTGCCAAGCGAGTTCTCAGAGCAGGCTTTTATTGGCCTACCATGCAACAAGATGCCGTTGACCTCGTCAAAAGGTGTGAGAAATGTCAATTTCACAACAAATTGAGCAACATCCCGCCGTACAATCAAATCTCGATATCTGGAGCATGGCCGTTCGACTTGTGGGGCATCGACATTGTTGGCTCATTCCCTCCAGCAGTCCACCAGCGCAGATGGATTATTGTTGCCGTAGAATATTTCACGAAATGGGTGGAAGCCGAACCATTGGCAAAGATCACAGCAAAAGCTGCAGAAAAATTCATATGGCGCAACATCATATGCCGATTTGGACTCCCTCATGCACTCATATCCGACAATGGCACCCAATTCAATGCCGCTTCTACTATCGCCTTCCTGGAACGTTTGGGGGTGAGAAATAATTTCACATCGGTCAGCCATCCCGCCAGTAACGGCTTGGCAGAAGTTACAAACAGGACGATACTAGAAGTATTTAAGAGGAAGGTTCGGGACAACAGGAAGAATTGGCCCGACATGCTAGATGAGATACTATAGGCATATCGCACCACGCAAAGGGAGGCGACACAACATTCTCCGTACTCCCTGGTTTATGGAATGGAAGCCGTTACACCTTTAGAACTAATCGACCCGTCACTAAGAGTGTTGACTTACTCATCTACCACAAATTGGGAAGAAAGAAATACCGACTTAGAGCTCATCACGGAAATAAGGAACAAAGCGAAAGTGCGAGTCATGGAATACCAGCGAAGGGTAAAAAGAGCGTTTGACAGACATGTCGCACCCCGCAGTTTCCTGCCAGGAGATCTAGTCCTTCGAAAAATAGAGGCTACTGGAAAGCATGTCAACAAGCTAGAACCCAATTGGGATGGTCCGTATCGTGTCACTGCGACACGAGGACAAGGAGCCTATGAGCTTGAAGACCGTGATGGCATGACATTGCCACGCCCATGGAATGCGTGCCATTTACGTAAATTTTATGTTTAACTTTGTTTTGAATGTAATCCTAGTTGTTTCTAAGTATTAATTATGTAATGTTGCGAGGACAATACTAACTCGCTTGCTTAATATATTATGTTCTTATAATATTCCCATATTCTTCTAATCTGACTTATATACGTGACAACACCCATTACTCATGTCGCGACAGCGATGTCATTCTCCAAAATTAATAGACGGTTTACACAACATCTACATGTCATCACGGTGACATCACAAAAAATTAACAAAGTCCGACAGGGACCCACTCACTCATATTGCGATAGCAATAAGCTGATATAGCAATTTTGTCACACGCCAATAAGCGTCAGGCATCTCGATAGTTTACAATAATGAGAAAATACGAACCACTATGTCGACAGACATTACGAACCAAAACACAAGCATCCATGAGTTGCATTACAAAACATCGTTAAGTACAATAGGCTCGCTTGTGTTCACCAAATTTTCTGTTTAACCAACACCTTGGGGACTACGAATATTACATTTTCATTCAAGAGTGGACCCCCACATCTCGGGGGCATTACCATCTAAAAATAAATTGTTTCAAATTTTTCCCCCACATCCCGGGGGCAATAGGAATATCACAGCAACAAATGAGAAGCGATGAACTGATGACATCATTGCAGCCCGTCTATACCCCATCAATCGAAATTCCTATCTGGAACAGGAAATAACTACGGTTAATAAACCATCAGATATTTTGGGAATTTTTAATAAACAAAGTTTACCTTAAGAAGAGGGCGGAATGGCGCCAGGTGTAGGGGAAGGCACTTTCTCGGGATTTGCCCTTTCTCCACTACCGTCTGTCTCCTCTTCGACTTCTTCTTCCCCCTCTGCTTCTTCTGCTTCTTCCTCTTCTTCTGGAGTGGGAGGAGGCAAAGGTATGTCGGCCGGCCAACTAGAGACATCAGTCCATACGTGTGGAAGCCCGATATTCTCCTCAGTAGCCAACTGCACCCTCTCAAATATTACGTCTTTTCCTTTAGGATCCTTCAAAACATCCCGCTCTGGATCCCAAGTATACCCGCTCAGTGCCATAACACCAGCCTCCTCCTCGGGAACTGCGGCGTATCCGATATGCTCCGGATTAAATGGAAAAGACCTACCGAGATCCTTCAACTGCTCATATATTGAATATCTCAGCAGTTGCACTGATGCTTGAGAAGCCGCACACCTGAATGATTGACTTCCAAGAAAGTTCGCAGTGCTTTCTTTAAGAAGCCGTGAAATCTCGGCATTCTTGGCCTCCAATTCTGCATTTTTGGTGGCCAAGTCGGCATCTCGGGCGACTAGTATAGCATCCTTTTCTGTAATCTCGGCGTTCTTCGCCTCCAACGCGGCTTCTAAGTCTAATACTTTCTTCTTGCCAGTCGCTATATTAAGGTCATCGACCTTTTTCCACTTCTTCATCGCCTCCACTTGTGATGTCAACGCTTGGGCTCCCATCTCTACCATCTCGCACT
This sequence comes from Carex arenaria, assembly GCA_964058825.1. NCBI lineage: Eukaryota > Viridiplantae > Streptophyta > Magnoliopsida > Poales > Cyperaceae > Carex > Carex arenaria. The sequence goes on from CAXKVW010001522.1 coordinate 2,560, forward strand.
TCTTTTTATATCCCAGCGCTTGCTTAAAAAAATAATTTCGCTCCAGCAACGCCTTTTGGATGGCACCAGGGTCGACATTAGAAAAGTTCACCCCAGATTTACTCTCATCATACACATCCTTAAAATGCCCTACCGCAACACCAATGTCATGTAGAGTACTCATTACGTTACCCAGCACGACATCAGGATGATTTGCCAAGCTTGCCTTTTGTTGAGGAGTAGCAGTGGCCTGATAGATCTCTCGAGCATACTGGGCCTGGTCTGAGGCAGAACCTTCCCTTTTTTGCATCACCCCGCGTTTGGGAATATGAGCAAGGAAACCGTTGGGATCTCCTTTAGGAAACTCGTTTCTCCAAATCACACTGACGTCCTTGTCGGGATTGACTAGCTTAATTTGTTCAGCCAAAGCTTCTTCATCCAACAGAACGACGTCGTCACTTGGTGTAGACGAAGATTCAGCTCCCTGTGTAAGGGCCAACACAGGGGAAGAAGGAGGAGACGGAAGCCTGGTTGATCCCGCGGGAGACGATGGCGATGGGATGCTCTCGCCCTGAGGGACAAGTTCAAGCTGAGGCTCCGGGATAGTTGCCTGATTACCCTCAATCGCCCCTTCCTCTTTCTTTCTTCTCCTTTTCTTCTTTTCTTCAGTACCAGTTTGAGACTGAAGTGCTTTTGCCTTTTTGGCCTTTATCTTCCCTTCCAACTCTGAAGAAGACTTCCTCTTTCCTGTGGTAGTCCCGTCTTTTTCTTTTCCTTTACCGAGATCCGAGGAAGGGTTGGTAGATGTCGCTCCTTCAGAAGTTATTTTGAGAGAGGATGTCTCACTAGGAGCCTTCTTCTTTTGCCTCATGCAATGCGTAATGGCAAACGGAAAGATCTTGGTAGTGTCATGGGCCACCGTGAATTTGCCTTTTCCTACAATAATAGTAGCAAGAGTAATGAGTTCAGTATTAAACATTATCGATATCAATGATATTGAATGAAATAAATACGTTATGTTTCATGAATATATGACAGAAAAGCACTGACTTAGAACTAAATCTTTGATTGTCCTTATGATTCTGTCATCAGAAGGATTGCCCTTCCTGCGTCTAACGAGATCCCTCACTCTAGCCCAATGCCTGACTAACAAGGGTCCTTTTTTCAAAGGACGCCATTTAGATCTGACCCGTTCTAGGGAATCTACCTCATGCGGGTTCTCGACATACACCCAGCGCAGCTTCCAGTCTTGCACCTTTTTCATACGGGAGTTATCCTCTATATGAAATAGGCCCTCCCATTCTGGGGATCTACTGGTCTTTTGTCGAAATGCGAGATGTTCCCCAGAAGCAAAATAAGGAGAATAGAACTTACAAAAAACCAGCAATGTCGGTTTCCAGTTGCTTAATGCCGGGATTTGTATAAAAAGTTGCTGGAAACTAGTAATATGACACCATGACGGCGGTGTGAGTTGCCCAGGTGCTAGATCCAATAAACGGAGAAGAGATCGTTCAAATTTGGTAAGAGGCAGCTGAAGACCACAAGTAGGGAACACAGTATATAGACAAGACCCTTTCCTATGATGGTGTGCCCTATCATCAATATCGGGCAATGTGATGCGGATTTGATCCTCCTCATCGTCATACCCAAACACGAATTGTTTGAGAAAATCATCGGATATGTCGGAGGACGAAGTCAGCTTGGGTTTGGTATCTTGGGATTCTACGAAAATCCCGCTATACACCTCATATTCCCTATCATCAGAGTCAGAATCATAACCATAAAACGGTATACCCGGATTACTTTGGCCATCTCCGCTACTCTCGCTATCTTCCTCCTCCTGTATTTCATCCCCAATGTCCCTAAGGATAGACTCTTTCTCTTGATCTCGAACTACATCCCTTCCCCTCAACATCCGTTTTGAAATAGATTCGGATGAAGATGTCGGCGGAGCCTTCATTAAGCCTTTCCCTAACCTGGAGGCTTGGAAGTATCACCGACATCAGAAACTCCAGCTTCATGTTCCCCCATGTCTGCTAATGAAGTAACAAACATGACGGCGACATATCAGAACTAGATGTCACGATGCAGAACCAACATTACAGTTTAAAGAGAAGACCAGTATGTCGTAGTATAGACCGGTATGTCGTAACGGCATTTGAAATTGGGAACTGGAGATTAGGTCTATTTCTACTATAAGTTTTATACAAACTAACGACATACTCCGAGAAACTAATTACGACATGCAGAACTGACTTTACGTTATGTACAAGTACAAGAAAATAGAAAAGTTACCCGACATTATGATCTCGGAGAAAGGTTGAAGATGCTTCTCTTGCTGCGCCAAGATTTTCTTCGACTGTTTGCTCTCTTCACTCCTGCTCACTAGCAACGCGATAATAGAATGACAGAAATGACAGAATGACAGAAATGGGTATTTATAGGCCCTCGGAATACTCTAACGCAAAGCCGGCTCGACTCCCAAAAAAGACACGTGGCGCTCCCTAATTGATACATTTACATGTCCCATAGGCGTTTCCCGCCATTTTTCCTTCGCGGCGTTTCATCCTTGCATCAAGGCCGTTGATAATAGGATGGAGGGTTCAGATGTCGGCTCGGAAGTCGAAGCGGTCGCTTCATTTTTGTTATAATAGTATCCATCTGGTAGAATAGGGAAGGAGTCCAATATTGACCTTGTTTCCATATATTTTTCCTCATTCCGACATGAGTACTTCTAGTTTTAAAAGTGATGCCACCTCCAAACCCAAAACTCCTAAACCCGGTGTAGTACTCGTTCATGTCAAACTTTCCAAATCTGAAAACAAACCTGATCCGCTCGAGTGGAATAAATGTCCTGTTTGCTGGCAGAGAGGATGGGCTCGCCAAATGTTTATATGTGATGGATGCGAAGAATCTTTTCATCCCAAATGTGTTACAACACAACTGCCGGCTAGCCATAGGGATGAACGATATACGGAGTTCTTATGCCCGGGTTGCACTGCAAGAAAGGGCGACATAGCTGATTATTTAGATTGAAATAGGATTTATTTTAGTGTTTTTTGATGATGTCGACCTTTATTGTTATCGCTGGATGTTATATCGACATTTATATCTATAATTGTTTTGTCGTGATCCCGACTTATTATTATCTCAATTCATGTCACTTCCCAGCATATATACATTACATAAGTCGTATGATCATTCCTTATATGGAACATTTCTCGATAATAGCATTAAATATACAGTTGGCAAATAGCATTTATGTAAATTCTGGTCCTTCATCTATAAATGCAACCTTATGTTCTTCTATTCACACATTCCTCTCACTTCAGTCTTCTTTTTCAAGAAATCCGTGATGCCTTTCAAACGTTTAGCCTGCAAAAAGAAGACCCCGCGATCCGAGATTGGGAAAACTTCTAAACCCCAATCTGCATCGCGAACCCCGCACCATACGCGTCGCGTTCTCACTCAGGAACAACAAACCCTCTTGCTACGTACCTTCTCTCAAGAAACTATCGACTTCATGCTGGATCATGAGATGGTACGAATAGGAGACTTCATAGATGAAGCCCTTCGTTTAACTCCGGCATCTCCAACTCCACCAATTCCTGTGTGCGAAGGATGGCGGAGTCCTGGTGAGATACCAGCGCTCTGTCTTCTTTGCAACAAGGTTGGAGAAAGACAAATCATGGCTCAATGTGGGCAATGCTCTTATTGGTACCACAAGTTTTGCATCCCGACTCTCGCTTCTTCCCCCAACCAGGGAATATGTCCCAAGGACGGTACGACAATCCCGATGGTCAAATCGGAGCCTTGAAATGTGATCCATGTCGCTTGTCATGTCGAAGTAATGGAATCCCTTTCTGGGACATGACGTTTCCCTATATTCTTACCTTATGTCGTTATGTTTATAAGATCCTTTATTATTATTGATGTCGACTGTATGTTTTTAATAACTTCATTGTTCTGTTATTTCATTTTAAGACATGTCGCTTGTGATAACTCTTTACCATCTCCTTTTATTGTGTCTCGCATGAATTACATATAATAGAGGGACATATTGAAAGACGCCTCGATATATACATATCCCTCCAATACAATTCTAAAAAAATAAAAAAATAAAAATTTTAAATGCCACGGTGTGTAGTAAATAACACGTTCTCCAATAAGAGCGTTAATTGGTCGGTTGGAGGAACCGCATTTATGAAGGTACTCCATTCATCTATAAATGCTCCAATCCAAAGGTAGCAACCTAAAATTCTTAATTTTCTTCCTCTTCCTTCCCGCCTTTTAAACAAAATACCACAGCACGAGAGCAATATTGCTAAACGAGATGGTTAAATCTTACCACATCCTCGTCATATCGGGAGAAACTAATCCTTTGTCACACGACATTGGAGACTTCCATAAAGATCCAATAGCTATGCCCATTTCTCGTAATAGGATGTGACTGACTTATGTCTATATCTCACTTTGTCAGATGACCGGCAGTCATATAATGGACATAATCCTGTCATATCCTATTACGAGTAATGAACCAAGATATTGGATAAGCCGATGAATAATATTATACATATGTTAACTCATTACCTCAACAACTTCATTTTATTTGACTAAGTTATGTATATGTTGAGATAGTACTAAACTATTGTGTACTGTTTTTACTTATTCTGCTCCCGACATGTACAAGTCGAAAGCATCGACATGATGCATTCCGACTTCGGGGGCTAATGATAGGACCATGTTATACATGCCCTAAATTACCTGGGCTTCACAAATAACATTTGGGATTCGGACCATGCAGTTGGCAGGCCAGCCCAGAATATGAAAACACCAAGCCCATATAAAGTGTAAGGCCTGTTATAGGCGGAACAACCACCTCACGCGAAATAACCGCACCAGACGGGATAACTATATCATGCGCGGGATAACTGCTTCCATGATCTCCAGAACCGCTCCCACGTTCTCCGAAAGAACCGTGGATGGACGGTTAGAGATCAAGGTATAAGAAGCCTTAGATTTCCTGAAAGGGGGATCTTTTTTGGCGACCAAGACAACCTACGCTAAGAGAGATATTGATAGGGAAGAGTAAAATATCTCAGATCATTTTCCCATTCCCTAATTAAGTCGGCCTGCTGTTCAAGATAAGCCGACTCCCCGACATCTCGACCTATCAATCGAGATAGGGCGAGATCTTAGCCCCTTTAACCTTCTCACAGCATACAAGCTATTCAGATAGCACGTATCAATATGTGTTGTATAAAGTTAAAATAGTATTGTTAATATTTTTATTCTAGTACTTTAATAGACAGCAATAAAGAAAAACTAATTACAAGTTTACAAAACAAATTCTTTTAACTATAATGTGGCATGTTATCATGTAATTATTTATTTATTTATTTCTTAGCAAGGTCAAAATTTGCAGATTTATTTCGAATGTAATTGAGAATATGTCCATCAAATTTTGCGTTGGAATTGATCTTTTGAGAGTATTAGTAGGAACTTGTAATAGAAATTCAGAGTTGTGTTGAAATATTCTAAGCTTTATACACAAACTTTCATTCGTGCTAATTTGTGCATATATTGTATAAAAGGCGGGATCACTTAGAAACAAATTATATTGATAATTTTGATAATATTTTTGGGAAATAATTTTAAATATAAGATTGGAATGAAAAGTAAATTCGAAGGTAATTGACGTTTGGATGAAACAAAAAATAGAGCATGAATAGAACTAATTTCAAATTTGAGAATAATAGCTAATCTTACATTTTATTGAGTTAGTAAAATAATAAGAAAAATCCATAAAAGACAAATAAAGAATAGTCTATATTAGCTAATTCAAACACACTCAAACAAAAAATAGTAGCTCAGAATACTGCTAATTCGAATAAGTGACTATTCTCCATCTATCCAAATGCCACATTTTATGGAATTGAAGTCTATTATAAATAAATATGATACCTTTGTGGAATTGAAGTCTATTATGAATAAATATGATTTGAACAAATCGTAGCTTAGTATAGGAGGAAGTAAGGAAGATATTTTGTTCACTCAAAAAAAAAAAAGGAAGATATTTTGTGAGAGTCAGGATCTTCTCCAGTTGAACTCTCATTGGACAGTTTCCACAGCAGATCTGAAACGCTTATTTTTAGATTTCAGATTTGACTGGACAGTTAGGGGGGTCTTTGTTGTATAATTTTTTTAATCATAAACCGTAATAGAAGACAAAAAAGGGGATTTTTTTTTTAAAACTAGAACTAAATTTATATATTTTAAAAGAACAATCATTATTAATTTGAATTCTAACATATGCATATGCGGGGAGACCTTCTGTATACCACATGAAACCCATATTTAAAACATTGATTTTGTTTAATTGTGGATGATCACGAAGCAAAGAAATGTATTGTAACATATTAATCTGTGGGCTGTGAAAAATGAAGTTGAATGATTCTTTCAATTTGCAAAGAGTTATAAATATTGTCTGAATAATTAGAAGGAATTTGGAACCAAATCGAACCAGACTCACCTATGGTCCATTTGATTTGCCAAGGTTTTATCAGTACCTTGGCCAAGAACAGCATAATTTTGTGAAGCCTATGAATAGTACACATTGGCCGTACTATGAGTTAATATTTTCAGTTATAAAGATTAAATAATCGATATAAACTGTTTAACACAATCTTCATACAAAAATGTACCTGTAGATCAAATTTACAATTTTTTAATTTTTCTTTTTACAATTTTTTTAGTAGGTAGAAAATCACTTGATCTAAATTTAGACTATTCAAAAATAGTGATTTTCTACAAGTATCTAAAGAAATAGTAAAAATATTCTAAAAAGAGTAAAATTTTGTCAACAAGTACAGTTTATATGAAAATTATGTTTAACGTTCAAATCGACTATAAAAATCTTCATATATGCATAATACCATAGCCTCAGTCTAATTTGGTTTTGGAAAAGAAGAAAAAAATGAAGACAAATTACATATGTGGTTTAACCATTGACTAGAAATTAAATTCTGAGATAAGAATCTTTCTGCAAATTTACATCAGAAAATACATAACAAGGAAATAAGACATCAGAATAAGATGGAAGCTCGAGATCGTGGTCACTACAGCAATGGCATCATAGATACACTTCAATAATTGATAATAAAAATAGCATAAAATTAAGTTCTAAGTAAAGAGATTACGCCAAGTCAGCAAGCTCGAAAGATTTTGAAACTGCCCTCGACCAACTCTCGCCTCTCTTCTTGCGCTCGGTCTCTTCAATTTTGGGATGAATGATGGTGGCGTTCTCATTGTGTAAACCCTCGAAAATTTGCGATTCAGTCCAGACACCAACTGCCAACCCAGCAGCATAAGCGGCACCTAGTGCGGTTGTTTCTATATCAGCTGGCCTCACGACCGAGCTTCCCAATAGATCAGCCTGTAAAATTCAAGTAAAAAAAGAAAAAAGAAGTAATTATAAATCCAAAAACAAGTCAAGAAACTGTATTATAATGTACCAGTAATGGTAAAAATTAATAAGAACAATTAGCTAATTAGAATAATTGGTAAAGGGTGAGGCTCTGGTACTATGCATAGCACATATTGGTCTGTACTACAGATTAATATCTTCATTTTCAAAGTCCAAACAATCAATCCGAACCGTTCAACACAATCTCCATATAAAAATGTACTTAAGTGTACCAAATTTTACATTTTTTTTATATTTATTACTATTTTTTTAGATAGGTAGAAAATCACTATTTTAGATCATGTGATTTTCTACCTATCTAAAAAAACAGCAAACAAATTCTAAAAAAAATGTAAAATTTGAACTCCAAGTACATTTTCACATGAAGTGAATGGTTCGAAACAATTCTTTGAACTTCATAAACAAAAATATAAATCCATAATACGGTCATATGTGCACATTGCAAAGTACCATAGCCTCACTCTTAATTTCATTTCAGCATCTTTTTTGGCCAGAAATATGAAGCACTAATCAAATTTAAATCAAGGCACAAAACATCAGAAAAAAAAAGTAGAATATTTTTACAATGCATGGTAGACTGTACCTGGATCTGCATGAGGAGGTTATTTACAGTGGCCCCACCATCAACCCTGAGCAAGAATTCGCCGTTCTCATTCCTTACCTCTCCTTCTTCTCCCGCATCCTTATGCATTGAAATCAAAACATCGTTCACTTGAAAACACATACTTTCCAAAACTGCCCTTGCAATATGTGCCCGATTGGTGTACCTCGTAATCCCGACCAGTACCCCTCTAGCATCATCTCTCCACCAAGGTGCAAACAGCCCGTTAAATGCCGGTACAAAGTAGACCCCACCTGTAGCGGCAGAACTAGAAAATTTAGATAGGGGGCTAAAACGTAAATTCATAATATGTGAAAATACATAATGTGTGGTCAATATAATTTTTTTAAGAAAAATGAAATCTCAATTAAATTTCAATATATATGATTAATTTTTTTTGAAAATAACAGTCCCTGCTCACCTGTGCTCTGAACCGTCTCTGCTAGTGCTTCGATTTCACTTGCTGAGGTAATAAGGCCGAGACCATCTCTCAGCCACTGAACAGCGGCCCCAGCTATTGCAATCGACCCCTCAAGTGCGTAGTTAGTCTTCGCCTCTGGCCCCAGCTTGTAAGCAATAGTAGACAACAACCCATGAGATGACTTCACAATATCCGTACCAGTGTTTAAGAGAATAAAAGCACCAGTACCGTACGTACTTTTCGCTTCTCCTTTTTTACACAGTTGACCAAGCATGGCTGCATGTTGGTCTCCTAAGCAGCCTGTGATCGGTACACCTGCTAACGGCCACCCATTTGATATAACACCGATTTCTTCAGAATTACTGATGATTTCTGGTAGCATCTCTAGAGGAATCTTGAGGGAATCCAAAGTGGGTTGATCCCAATCTAGTGTTTTTAGATTCATTAACATGGTACGGGATGCATTTGAAACGTCAGTGACATAGGATGCAGCCCTGTACCTGCCATCCCGAGTGGTACCGTTGTGGCCACCTGTCAGGTTCCAGATCATCCACGTGTCGATCGTACCAAATAAGGCATCGCCGGTTTGAACGGCGTTTTGTATGACTTCAACATTTTCAATTAGCCAGAGGATTTTTAAGGCACTGAAATAAGTGCTTATAGGTAAACCACATGTGTCAACAAAGTGAGTTCGGCCACCTGACAACTCCTTCTCCAGTCTCCTGCATTTTATTCAAACAAGTATTTGTATTTAAGCTAATTTTAAACAGTATAAGGTGAATCAGCAGGTATAATAAGACAATAAAATACAACAACAAATTATTGTATGCCACTTTGAAAAATCAAGTTATGAATTGCCTTTGTAAAACAAGAAAATTTCACTGATCATGTCTGCAACTTTGTATGAAAAATATCATTCATATCCTCTTCTTCTAATATTTTTTTATAATACCGAAACTACCCTTCTTTGTGGGGCATACTGTGTTTCTACATTTATGTAATGTAAGCAAAATACCTCATTTATTACAGGGCACCCATTAGATTCGTATTATTTGCAGGGATCTAGATGGGTCCCAATTAATATGTTATACCTTTTCAAGGTTAACTAAACTTCTAGTTAATTTCGACACAAAATCAGTAGTACCTAAATAGATGATTACTTAATAATTATTTTGTACTAACTTCTACTCATTACAGTTAGACTAAAAGTCGATATATAGAAAGAACATACCGGCAAATAGAGCTGGTACGCACATCCATCCAAACAATGGCATTGTAAAGGGGCAACCCGGTGGCCTTGCTCCATATAACAGTAGTCTCTCTCTGATTAGTGAGCCCCACTGCCTTCAATCCAGATTCCACATTGTACCCAGCAACTGTCGCTTTGTCTATTGCTTTTCCCATGCATATTTTCACACTCTCTAGGATCTCCATCGGGTCGTGCTCTACCCATCTATCAAAAGGAAGAAAACGAGTAAATTATGTTATTAGAGAACAAATTTTGCAAAATAAAAATAATAAAGAGTTAATGAATAAATATGAGAAAATAAATAAGACTCTTCATTTTTATTAGAGCTAAACATTGATTTCCTGTAAAATAAAGTAGCTGAACTCTGAATTAATAAAAAATATTTGTCAGAATATAAAACAACATCATGTATTCAAACAAATAGATATTTGTAATATAAACTAGCTCAAAATTTCACGTACCAATTTTAGTTTTAGATCAAAGTTCAAGATACTGGCCCAATCCTCTAGTTTTCTCCAAGGTGAAATTCCGTTTTGTTTTTCTTCTAGATAAAGGTTTATTTTTTCACTTCAACAAAAAATTTCTATTTGACCCCCAACTTTGCTAATAAAAAAAAGAAAAAGCAAACTGTAAAATAGCAAATCAGAATTTTTTTTTATGATTAAAAAATTCTCAATTAAATTTTATAATTTTTTTTTCACCTTTAGATAAAGTACATGCCTAGAACAAATCGTAATCTACTGAATCAATCTAGTTAAGTACCAAAATCTAACACATCCTCAAATTAAATAAACATATTACGTTGAATAAGCAATTCTATACTCTTAAATTAAGCTATAATTATAAAATAACGAAGTCAAAAGTAGAAATGGAGAATCAACAGATCAATGAATCATACCCCGCTTCAGGATAGAACTGAGTGAACTCGACTTGGTGAGAAGCGATCGGCTTGGCGTTCCGATCGTAGATGATGAACCTTGTGCTCGTCGTACCTTGATCGATCGCCGCGACAAGCACATCCCCTTCGTTTCCTGCCATTTCTTCTCTCTTTAGATTTTTCTAAAATTAGATTGAATTTCTATGGAGAAAGAGATGAGGTGAGTGAGGTGAGATGGAGAAATTTATTGAAAGTTGTGGGAAGCGGGGTTTATAACGAATCCTGACTTGGTCAAAAATTTGATTACCTAAGCAACTCAAATTTTGTGTTTAGATCTTAACCGTCCATCTGATTCCACACGATTATTAAATATCAGACTAAGTTCCACGTTAGTTCAGATCGGTACACAAAATTTGAGCTACTTCAGAGGATCTGAATCCACTTGGTCGGTGATCCCCAAGGAACTCTCATCCTCCGAGATATCTCAAACTGTTATTGTTATTCTGTATAATGTCAACCGTTCAAATACGTTATGCACGAATCTTAAAGTATAAAAATTGAGGTATAAGTTCAAATACGTCATACACGTCAGTCAAGCAAAAGTTGAGGTATTTCAGAGGATACGAACTCGTTACCAAGTGGGGCTTGGAACATGTCTCCTATGGTACACTACAAGCACTAACATTTGTAGTAATCTACTGTCATCTAATAACAATGACCCGTTACATAGAGTGATATAAATCTCAATCCAGGATAAGTTCTTGGAAGACATTTCTTTGCGCCAAGGTTAAGATTAAGATTAGATAGAGACGAGGATAACTATAACTGATAAGTCAAAGGTACAGCTGGGTGGCGGTTGGTTTATGCTTGTTTTTCCCATTAAATAGCAATTGATTCCTACAATTTGATTCGTCATGTATTAACAACAAATCATGAATCTGGATCTATAATTAAAGAGCGTAAAATTAAATTAACACTTGTAATGTACTATCGTAGAGCGTGTCACGTGATAACTCTGATTCTGACAATAATAATTTTCAAAATTAACTTTATACAAACTTTTTAAAAATTAATTATAATTTTTGTATAATATTTTGCGCTTAATGTGTAAACACCAAAACGAGCAAGCCATGAATCACTTTTTCAGCTCGAACTCTATTACTGATTTGCTCTTTGCTAAAACAAGCCAGCCATGAAATTAGTCTACCTCGGATCGAGTCGGCTCGTTGTCAGTTCTAATTTAATATGAATATATTATACAATTTCTCAATTGCAAATTTCTGACTTTGTTGAGTTCATATATTTTCTCTTAACAAACCTTTGTTCATTTAGATAACCAAAAGAAATTCTAAAGTTTACTAAATTATAAATTATATTTATTTGGATGTGAATTAAAAATGTTTTGTGTTCAGTCATTACGGACAAAAATAATATAGATATAGATATATGGGAGAAAAAAGAAATAGTGGGAAATGGGGAATTTTTTTTATAAATCATAATTAAAAAAATATATTTTATGAAACTAACATGATTATTTTTTTTTTTTACAAAAACCATAAGAACTAAAATACTATTTTGGTCTCATTTAAAAGCTGTAAAACGCTAGTATGAAAAGATGTGAAACCACATGGAACCAAAATGTCATTTCCGTCTCAACAAAAAAATAGCTGACCGAAATAACATTTTAGTTTTGTAAAAATAAAAGTAATTGTATTGGTTTCATAAAATATATTTTTTTAATTATGATTTATAAAAAAATTCGGAAATAGGTCTTAGTGTAAATATTTATTAGAGAAGGTAAGGTAGTACGTAGTAGGTGGTAGTTGGTCCAATAAAGTTTGCTCAACATTGACGATAATATTTTTTATATTTTTTCAATATATATATATATATATATATATATATATATATAATATATATCATGTTGTTTCTTCTGCTCCGTAAATAACTCACTAAATGATGGAGCTAATAATATTTTTATATCTTTCCTCTTCATATTTATCAAATAGAGTTTTGGAGCCTCCACCAACTACTACCTAAAGAGATTCGCTTCTTCTTTTTTGTGTGTATTGGTGTGCAATGTTTTTGGAGTGAATTGTTGGAGATTGGATGGAGCATAGGATAGGGCACAAATTTCAATTCTTTGATTTAAAATATTTTATTTATGTGGATTATTTGTGTAAATTGCAAAAAAGTCTATTATATAATAATTTTCTTACATGTTTTATTATTAGTGAAAAAAATAATATTATGTAACTTAACACGTCGCAACTTGATCACATCATTTTATTCATAATAAGATACTTCAAATTGACAATAATACGTGGACAATATTACGGTGTTTCTCCATGCGCACGCAACGAGTCTTCAATGCGAAGATTTTGTGCATACCTGAGATCCTCCTGCAAGCTGTCAAATCCGACGGAATCCGCATTCAAATCAGAACCGGTTGCACTCGAATCATGTATTCAACAAATCACTGAGAAAATATAAATGAAAAAAAAAATATTGTTTGTTATTATTGCTATTGTTTTTCATTTAATTAGATGTCTTGAACTATCTATCTTTCATTAATTACAAGAAATAAATTGAATCTAACAAAATTGTTTTCCAAAAAATATTATCGGATTTATTATATATTGTTGCCCATTCTCATTTAGTGAAACAATCTCCTTAAAATTACTACTTTATATATTGGTCTGAGAAATTTTTTATTGGATCCACTATTATTCAACCTAACATAAATCAGTTGAACCCAACAAAATTGTTTCTCTTAAAAGACCAAAAAAAGAGTAAACAAATGTAAGAAAAATATATGATTTATTGTTCACCAGTAAATGGCTTGACTCAGATAATTCAAAAATCCAACAACTGAGAACTAGAACATGAAAAAATGGATGGAAATAAAATTTATTTTACATCTTTTATGATATGCATTATCTATCTTTTTATAAATTTATTAGCAACTTAGTTACTTAAAGATATTTAACCTAATTTATTGAATATAAATGCTTGAAATTTTCAAGATATTTTCAGGAGATTTATATAGAGAAAGCCAGCCAGGAACTCATTTTAATTTTAATTTTTCACCTAAACAGGTATGAGCATGAAGTTTCAATTAACTCATTTCATTGCTAGGAAAAATGGGTTTTGTCATTTAATTTGTGCGGCTGAAGCCCAGAAAGAATCAATTATCAAACCCAAGAAATCATGCATTGGGCTTTTATCATTTTAGGGTTTAATTAACGTTATTCACATTTTTACAACTAGCTAGAGATATCATTAAGAGTAGAACTAGGGTTTCTAGAAGTACAAAACCTCTTTGTACTCTTAACTCTAAAACTTATCGAATTAATTTCGAACAACGAATCCAAACTGTTGAAATCTTTCTACCTTACGAGCGATGCATCTACATGTTGTGTTTTACATGCTCTATATATGTGTTATCAAGAGATGTGCTTGAGACTTCAAATTGGCAATGGTGGACAGGATCATGATGCTGTGCCAGTGCTGCCGAGAGTCTTCAGAGCAAAGATTTCGAGTCACGGTATACATAACATGTTACTTACGCCGATCTCTTAAAATTTTATGAGGATATCCCCTCGGATGAAAGTGTAGATCTAAAGCATCTACATCCCTAAAACTATTAGAGTTTCTAATCTGATATGACAGCTTCTAATTTAGTTTCAGGGATGTGAGAGAGTTTCTTATTTAGAAACTATGAAGTAGAGTTTTTTTTTTATTATGAAACTGTTTGTAAATTCCATGCAGACCAAATGATTGGCTCAAATTTATTCTCCTTTTTAATTTATTACTGACACGGCTTATTAGAAACTCCAAAATTAATTTCAGGGATATGAGAGTTAGAAATTTTAAAGACCTTAATTTCTAAAAAGTAGTTAACAAATATTTAGATATTCATTTGAGTTGCAGGAATGCAGATGATCCACCTGCAAGTGATCAAGTCTGACAAACACATACTATCATTTAAATCTTTTTTCATTACATTTATTACCTATCATTTTATAAATATATTAGCAACTTAATTACTATAAAACATTTTTTTTTTATAGTAACTCAATTCCTCTGAAATTGAAAACTCTTTTTTTTTTTTTTTTCAATTATCTCTTTCACTTGCCAATGTCCCAGGTCCTTGACATATTCTAATATGTTTATTCTGATTGCATGATTTAATTAATTAATTATTCTTTTCTCTCAAGTTTAAGTTCCAACTTTTGTTGAATTTGATACTGAACTTCAATACAAATACTACCTCTAGGCTTAGTGCCAATTTGATTTTTCTTTAAGAAAATACACATCAAAAGATTGACGGGGCTTGAAAGAGTTGATTCTCAAATAGGTGATCTGATTTCACTTTTATGCAATGCCCTAACAACAAGTGAATAGTTTGATTAAATGAAAGCAAAGTTCATGTAATCAGCTATTTTAATACCAGGACTGTATGAATAGTTTGATTAACGTGACTGTGGTCTTTTGCTGCACTTGTGATTTTTTCAGGATTGTGTCTGTGAAGTCATACTTTGGAGCTGAGCAGGAACTGTGCAAAGAGGCTGCATAATATTGACTGAAAACAGTACTGGTACCAGAGAACAGGGACTCTATATTTAAAGATACTTTGTATTGTTTTGGGAGGTTGGTAGCAAGCTTTGTAAAGTATGTCAATGAAAATTGGATTTGAATTGGGATTTGGATTTTTGGTTACTTTTTAGTAGGGGTTATAATGTTTTGAGGGAGAGAATTTAATGGGCATAATAAAATTCTGGTAATTGAGATGTGATAAATATGAACTCTGAGGTATTGGAGGTAAATAAATAAATAAAATATACTTTTGTCCAGTTAAGAGGTGGGTTGTTGGTCTTAATTATCATTATTTTGTAATGTAATTTAAAGACTAAATAATAAAAAAAGAGAACAAAAGTATATATATAATATACCAAAAAAATCTTGATTAAAACAATTGACAGGGATGTGGTGGTAAACTGGTAATTTGGGACCGTCGACCAATGTTGACCAAAGAACCTCCAGTATAATTTTTGGTCATTTGGAAAATTTGACCATCTGACTTGAACAAATTAGTCCCTTGAAAATTGAAATTACCACAACCATGATGTAGTTGATAGCCAATGCTATTTGCTAAAGGTTGTAGGACTAAGAATTCAATCACTCTATAGCCCAAATAGCACTCAATGGATCCGAATTTGCTGAAATCTGAGACCAACGAACAGTAATTCTGAAATTCTTGCAATCTGAATCCAGCCATCGAGCTGTTTCGAGATGCTTGTAAGGAAAAACCAGCTATTTCGAGATGCGTTCTCGAAAAAAATTTGACAATTGAATTCGGATTACAGGAATTTCAGGTTACTGTTTATTGGTCTCGGAATTGCAGCGGATTTATTTTCCTCAGTTTGTCCGATTTAGCCCAGTTTGCACAGGAGGGGGGCAGGAAGGGATGGTTTTATCTATTTTATCCTATTTCATTTTAATGGAAGGATGTTCTTTAAAATATCCAATAATACATTCCACATTGTCATATCATCAGTTGGAAATTTTTTGCTACATCAAGTCAACGGAGATAACCTATAAGACTGGTTATTATTGCTGTCATGATCTCCCTCATTAGAAAAATCCCAAACAAACTTCTCAATATAATATCTAAGGGAGCTTCTTACTCAAGCATCTAGGTGCTATCTAAATACCACTGATAAAAGTAGTGGTGATGCTCTTTTGAGGTACGCTGGAAAATTATCTCTCCCAACCCTTTTACATTTTTTTTTCTGACAAAATTAGCCTCAAAATACCATTGATATAATTGAAAATCACTAAAATTAGAGAAAAAAAGGAAACTTCAAAATATAGGGCATGGTTGGCACCCTTTTTTTTTTTTTTGTATGGCTTATGAAAAAAAAATTACTAGTTTTCAATTTTCTTGTTTTATTTATAGAACTTTCATTTTCTTTTCTGAAAGTTAATATGAAACACTATAAGGATATTTCTTGCTAAAACTGATGAAATAACAGTTGACAGCTGTTGGTTGGTTGAGTTACCTTAATACTTCATTAAAGAGAAGAGCTATTTAAGTGCTCCAATCACAACATTAAGAGCTGAGAGAAAAAAAATTAATTTATGTATAGAACTAAGATAATTTTTTTCTCTAAATACCTATTTTGTCCTTCCACTCTCTCTAACTCAATTAATAAAAGAACTAATAAAGGAAATAAAGAAAATTTACCTTTTCTTCCCCTTGAGTGATTGACACATGGAATGAATTACACTTTCTGATTATAATTTCTTACAATCTTCTGCTCGATCACTACTGGTACCTGGTGGGACAGCTGCTGCTTCTGGCCATGTGCCTGTACTAGTTGATTTTGTTCATGCTGTTTGACTTGTTTAGAAAATTTCAAGTATATTGATAGTTAGATCTAATTAATTTGTACACAGTTCTAGACAGTAGAATGATATTAAATTATAACATCAACCAAATCTTGTTATCTTTTTTGTCAATTATCTTATCTAAAATTCTCTTGCAAGAACCTCTACAAAATCCTGAACACTTACAAGCCGTATGATTTCGATTATGTTTTGTGCACCGCTTGAGCTATAGTTTTAACTTTCTTCTTTCTATTTTTGTAAGCTGAATGGTTGTCCAAAAGGTGTTTATTAAAGTGTAACATTCTCATCACTCAGTTTGTGTTATGGAAAGAGCGATGCTCTAGAACATTCACAGAAAATACCAAAGATTAGCGAACAGTAAGAGAAAGTGGAAAACCAGCAAAGATATACATGACTGATCAAGGTTACTGGCAGTCAAAACAGTCCTGGTACTGCTGGTACGGTTGCTGGTACATAACTCTGTATCAGCAGGTTGCTAGTACGGTTGTAGTTTTAGAACAGACACTCAAGCAATAAAAAATTGTAAGAATCTGTATGAAGAAGAAAGTGTTAATTCATTCCATGTGTCAATCACTCACGAGAAGAAAAGATTACTTTTCTTTATTTCCTTTATTAGTTATTTTATTAGTTGGGCTAGAGAGAGAGGGTAGAAGGACAAAATCGGTATTTAGAGAAAATAAATCTCATAGCTTTCAAAATTAGAAAATATGCCCTCAGTGTAGCATTCCCTTATTTATTTGCAAAGTTCTAGTGCTTAATTAATGCATTGTTAGCAAATAAGGAACTTCAGAACAAATATAATTAAACTAGCATTGATGCTTCTTATACTTCTACTAAATTAATCTTAACTAGCCAACTATTAATGGTGAAATTGAAATTTTTTTTTTACTGAATAATATTATTCAATAGTTTCACTTCACTAATTGGATTCATTCATGAAATTTCTAGATCAAATATCTGTCAAATCAAATTTTGGAAGCTGCAAGCAACATATATGGCTTTGCCGAAAGAAAACAACTCAAGGTTTTTTAAGTCAAATGAATTGCACAGTTCCATTAACCTCTCACAAATTATCCCCGAAAAAGACCAATATGAGAAGTCTGGGATACTTTTAGATCCAGCACTAGACTACATAAGCCGGTATTTATTGGAGGAAGATATAGATGAAAATATTAATAGTTATCAAGATGCAGCTCTCAGGGACATGGAGAAACATTTTTATGATATCCTTGGGGAAAAGTATCCACCTTTACCAGATAATCAATTGATACCGAAACAATCAAAGGTAAATCCTAACTTCACAACTTCTGTTTTAAAAAATCAAGCGGGTCTAACCTTTAGTGAGAGTTTGGAACAACACCCGCGTATAGATAACTTACTGGCTACTGAATTTCAGAGAGGTATAGAAGAAGGATTGAAGTTCCTTCCGAATCACAATAAATTGTCCATTAATTTTCAAGTGAGCAATCTTTCACTTAATCCAACGAAGAAATGTGAAAGCAACTCACTAGAGATCAGATTGGGGGAAGAGAAAGAAAGTAATTTGCTAAGTAAATCAAAGGGTAAAAGGAATATAAATGATGGAGACTTGGACCTTTTGGAGGAGCGAAATGGAAAAATACCCATGGTCTCCGGTGAGGAAACAATTAGAGATGAGATGTTGGATAAATTAGTACTATACCACGGGGAAAAATGTCCAAGAGAAGAAATATCTAGCCTAAGAGAAATTAAGAAGCTCGAATCAAACTCATATAGTGAGTATCAAAACCAACACGACCATATCAGTCTCAAAACAAGTCTCATATCTTGTGCAGAGGCGATATATATGGATGACAACAAAAATGCTTGTGAACTTATAAGAAAAATAAGGAAGGAAGCATCTCCTATTGGAGTTGGGATCCAAAGGCTTGCATGCATTCTTGTTGATGGACTAGAGGCACGCTTGGCTAGTACAGGAAGTGCGATCTATCGTCAATATGTTACAAGACAAGTACGCACCAACGACTATCTGAAGGCCTATTATAGGCGCTCGAGGGTAGTTCCTATCATGAGAGTTTCACATCATTTTGCTAATGAGAGTATTCTCATTGCCACAGGCAATGCATCAAAAATCCATGTAGTTGATTTTGGCATTACTCATGGATTGCAATGGCCATCTCTAATTCAATCACTTGCAAAAAGAAAAGATGGGCCCCCGAAATTACGAATTACTGGGATAGATTTGCCTCAGCCGGGATTTCATCCTGCTGAAAGAATCAATGAGACAGGAAGGAGGTTGGAAGATTATGCTCGAAGTTTTGGAGTTACTTTTGAGTATCAAGGGATTGCCTCACAGTGGGAGTCCATTTGTATTGATGATCTTTGTATCAATGATGATGAAGTGCTTATAGTTAATACTATTTATAGCTTAGGTAGCGCAAGGGACGAACCTTTATTAGGCAGGAATACTCCTATGAATAAACTCCTCGATCTGATTCAAGAGACCAAACCAAAGGTTTTCATTCAAGGAATATTAAACTTATCCTTCAGTCCCTTTTTTATCACACGGTTTAGACAGGTTTTGTTGCAAGTCTGCAGGTATTTCGACCTGAATGACACATTGTTCCCACGAGACTACAAGCATTTGCAACTAATGGAAAGAGAAATGTGGGGTCCTTTAATAATTAATCTGATAGCATGTGAAGGATCAGATTTGGTAAGACCAGAGAATTACAAGCATTGGCACATGCGAAATTTGCAGAATGGCTTTCAACAGTTTCCGGTAGATCCACGTGTAATGAAAGAATGCCGTAAAATGTCTAGAAATGGTTATAATGAGGCATTTTTTATTAAAGAAGATTGCAATTGGTTCTTTTGGTGTTGGAAGGGTAACATAATATATGCTATTTCATTGTGGAAACCTAAAGTAGAATAAGTTTCGAGGTCATCTTCTAATTTAAAGAATCTAAGAAGTTTTCAATTTAGTTATCTAGCAATTAGTAGCAAAGCACTCATTTATGTACCAAAATTAGACTATGAATTCAACCACTCTACAAATTATGTTTTTATTTTTCTTCTTGCAACTTTTCCTTTTATTAATTGCAAACTAAGATTTTAATTTTTAACATCCCTTAGAGTAATTGACATTTGAAAAGAAAAGCTAATGTACCAGAGCCCTTGAGAACACCCAAATTACCAAACAGGTGCTGAGAAAATGTCATGGCCCAAATGAGAAGGCCATGACAATTTGAGGGCAACTGGAGAATTTTTAGTGAATTGTGGAATTATAGACATTTCAATATAAAATGGATAGAATAGTGTGTAGAGAGAAGGGAAGAGAGTAGAGTTATGAAAGAAACAACAAAACAAAATGAAATCCAACCACCATTAGCTGAACTTATTCGCTAGTAAGTCTCCAACAATACCCCAACTCAATCATCTTTCTCAAGCGCAGACATGTATTCTAGTAACAAGCACACTGTCACAGTGCTAGTACCTAATATTAGAAAGATAGAACACTATTATAGTTTAAAATTGCTAATTGTTTTGTTGTTGAGATTAATTTGATTTGAATTCTTTTGTTATTTTGCTGCTGAGATCAATTTGATATGAATTCAAAGGATTTGGTGTTTTATATTTTCTGACAATTAGGGGTAAAAAGTAAATGTGAAAATTTAAGAATGAAAGGCATTTTTGAGTACTTACTGGTACGAACTGGTATTCTGACTCTTAGTGGCTTTGTTAGTGGGCATACCTTTAACAACTTCTTTTAATGCTGGTATTCAAATTTTCAGAGGTTATGTACTCTGTTTTTTTTAATAAAAGGCAACTACTCAGAGATTCTGTACTGAATAGGTTGTTATGTTTTGTTCTCTGCATTCTCTGCTATTTCATATACTAAATTAGTTTTTAAATGTTTTGTTCTTCTCCATTTCTCCTTCGTCCAGTTCAACATTTCTTCTCTTATCTTCTACCTCTATTATTGGAGAGCACTGGAGAGTGTCACCCAATAGTTTAGCCTTTCTCCTCTATTATGGTTCTGATTCAGTGCGCGCTTTTTTAATTTGTCAGTATAAAAGAGATCAAGATAAAAAAAAAAAAAAAAAGCTATAATGGAAAAATCAAAACTCTGACAATACTTAACTGTAGATTTTTAACTGCATGGGTAAATAGGAAAAACTAAAGAGAGTTGAGGGATATATAAAATATAATAAAGAGCGTAGGGGTAAATAAGAAACCGAACAACTCTTTGAGGGTAAATAGAAAATTAGCCCTTCTTTTTAATGCTATTCTATCCTTTATTAAGAGAAGTTTACCAAGAGAGTAGAGGCCCTAAAAAAAAGTAAAAAAATAAAGCTTTATAGTTGATCACTTGGACTTCTGCTACAAAAACTGGTACAGTATACCAGCTTTACATACAATAAAGATGATTTAAAGGAAATCTCAACAGAAAAATCTAAAAAAATATATATATAGGCCATCACAATTGAAAACACCCTTTAGTTTTAACTATACAATTAGAAAAGTTGTTATCATTAAAAAATTGATGTTTCACCCCTTACTTGCGTACCCTTGAACAGACTTGACAATCCCATTTATTTACTTGGTATAAACTTTGATTTAGAAAATACTAAACATCCCTTTGTAATTTATGTTGCAAATGTTAGAAACTTATTCAACAGAAACATGCAAAGAAAATCTTGATTGGCAAAATTTTGTGTTAGCTGCCTATCACAACT
The DNA here is from genome assembly GCA_964058825.1 of Carex arenaria. Taxonomy (NCBI): domain Eukaryota; kingdom Viridiplantae; phylum Streptophyta; class Magnoliopsida; order Poales; family Cyperaceae; genus Carex; species Carex arenaria. Next base: position 24,305 of record CAXKVW010001522.1, read on the forward strand.
TTATTATACTTTAATTAAATTGGGTCATAAGCAAGTTATAATAATTTGTTATTTAGGTAAATCATTCTCGATTCAAATTCTATTTAGACATCAGTAATGGTATCGTGTTGCCGATAGACATGGCACGGCCAATAAATGTCCGTGCTGCATAGCAGGCTGGTAACACAAACCAAAAAGTAACAGTATCAATTGGGGTAAATAAAGAGTACAGAGGCAAAATGAGGCCAAAATTATTTCTACATACAAGTTTTATATAAAAATTTACAATGACTTTGAAAATAATTATAACTACTCTTACCTGAGAGGGATCACCACCGGAGAGATCTACAATCAACTTGGAGTAAAATTGAGCCATGCATGGCCAGCTATGTTGCATGCGGATATGATACGGATACGGCGATACGGTAATTCTCAAAAATCTAGGATACGATACGTGTTGGTATTTGTTATAAGTTTAGGGACTTATATGTGAAATGAGAATATAGAGTAATCATAGGGATTAGATTGAATGATGTATGCTCTATATATACCCCAAGGGGTCAATTAATAAAATTGAGACTTTTAGAACTATTTTCCAGTTGGTATCAGAGCCGTCTAGATCTAGGGTTTCTTGCATCGAGAATCGTGCACAGCCACCAGAGCTCCGCCAGCTCCACCACAGCCCCGCCGGACCTCTGCCTGACCTCCGCCTGACCTCCGCCTACTCCGCCAGGGGCGCCGCCAGCCCTGCAGGGGCTCCGCCAGTGAGCTCTGCCTCAACCAGAGGGAGCTGTCCGCCTCAGCCAGAGGGAGCTCCGCCTCTTCTGCCTCCGTCTTGTGGTTCTGCCACCACCAGGAGAGCTCCGCCTCCGATCTGGCTCGGTTCTAGGCAGCGGGTGCTCCTTTTTCGTTGTTTCTGTAATATGCGAAAGTACTGTAGCACGAAACACTGTAGCGAGGTTACTGTAGCGCGCAGTTACTGTAGCACTGCTTCATTTGTTCTGATTTTTCTTGATTTAATCGGTTTCCCTCTTCTTGTTAGAGGCCGACACCTCTTTGATTGTGTGATTGATTGACTTGGCCGGCGTGGGGGGCCGTTACTCCACGATACCCGAGAAGCGGGGTTAGGATGGATTGATCGGATTCTTGATCGGGTTGATCGGAGCTCGAATCTTGATGAGGGCTTGATCTTGAGGGTGCAAGATCGGGTCTTGAAGAGGATTTGATTCGGGATTGTGTAGATCAGAGTCGGGTCAAAAATGGAAGGAGATGGGAGTAAGGATAAGGATCCAGATCTCATGAAGGAGGCTTTTGCGAAGCTGAGTGGTGATGAGATTGCAGCTTTTATGCGTGCATTCAGCGCAGCCTCCAGTGTGAATGAGCCGAAGCCAGCACCAGTACTGGCACTGGCACCGGCACCGAGGCTGGAGCTTCCACAAATTGATGTGAAACTTGATGGGTCAGCCACATATCTAGGCTGGTCACGTCGGGTGAGGTACACCCTGGAAGGGAAGGATCTGGAGGGGTACCTGACTGGAGAGAAGGCAGAGCCAGATCTGACTGCACCTGAGAGAGCTGGGTGGAAGTCGACTCACATGCACGTGTATATCTGGCTTTTGAGCTCATTGACTCCGGTTATTTCATCCCAAGTGGATGGCATAGCAAAGGTACACGATGTCTGGGAGAAGTTGAAGAAGACTTACGAGGGTGCTGGGAACAACCTGCGGGTGTACCAGATCAAGAGAGAGGTATCAGCTCTAGTCCAGGGGGAGAGGACAGTGCAGGAGTATGCCATAGAGCTGGACCGCCTGTGGCGAGATCAGACCCACTTCAGGGTCCGACAACGGTGCTGTACTGACCCTGTGTGTTCTGAGATTGAGATAGAGGACAGAGTTATGGTGTTCTTTGAGGGTTTAGCACCGGTGTTTGAGCAGAGGGCTGCTATGCTATTGGCTCAGACGAGGATTCCTTCACTTGAGGAGGCTGTTTCAGCGATGATCCAGGAGGAGAGCCGGATTATGCTACAGGCTGGGGCAGGGGGGCTTCCAGGTGTGAAGTCAGCTCTAGCTGTCTCCAATCCGGGCAACTCCAGGTCTAAGGGTGAGACCCGGGAGTGCTACAATTGTGGAGAGGTAGGTCACCTGAAGTCGGCTTGCACTAGGCCACCGAAGGTGAGAAACCCAGGAGGACGTGGTCAGTCTGGAGATCGCGGTCGCGGTCGTGGTCGCAGAGGAGGTGGAAGAGGGGGCTACCGGGCAAACCTGATGGTAGCAGAGGAAGAGAAAGAAGAGGGTGAGCAAGAAGAGGATCTTTCTGTGGAGGATCAGGAGCTCCTGAGACAGTACTCCCAGTTGCTCAGGAGGAGACAGGGAGGCGCATTAGGGGATGCATCCACCTCGGGTAACATTGCTACTTATGCCTATTCATCCACAGGTACTTGTGGTACTCACGCTCTTGCCTCTATATCCACCACTAGATCACATTGGATCGTTGATTCTGGTGCTTCTAGACATGTGACGGGTACTGCTGGGGAGTTCTCTTCCTATACTCACCTGGCAGTCCCTGAGAGTATTCAGACAGCCGATGGCACGGCTCAGCCCGTGGTGGGTAAGGGTACTGTGCAATGTACCAATTCTCTGACTTTGTCCAATGTTTTGCATGCTCCTTCTTTTCCTGTAAATCTCTTATCCATAAGTTCTATTATTCTCCAACTAAAATGTGTTGTTTCCTTTGATATTCCCAAGGTGATCTTCCAAGAGAAGGGGATAGGCAGGAGGCTTGGGACTGGCACGTGGCATAGCGGCTTATGGTACCTTGATAGAGAGGGGATGGACTCAGCCCTTGCATCTGTGGTTGAGAGATCTCGAGGAGTTGGCAGTAGTGAGGAGGACTTGCTGTTGCTTTACCACAGGCGTATGGGTCATCCTTCTTTTAGTCTTTTGAGTCGATTGTATCCCTCTTTGTTCGAAAAGGCTAATAAAGAAAGACTTGTTTGTGATGCTTGTGAGTTTGGCAAGCACACCAGGAGTTCATATGTGAGTTCTGGTAGTAGGAGCTCCTGTATTTTTGATTTGGTACATTATGATGTATGGGGACCTTGTCCCACAACTTCTGTGAATGGATTTAGATATTTTGTGACTTTTATTGATTGCTTCTCTCGTGTGACTTGGATTTATTTGATGAAAAACAAGAATGATGTGTTGTCTTGTTTTAAAGATTTCCACAAAGGGGTTCAGACTCAATACGGGGCTGTAGTGAAGGTTTTGAGGTCTGATAATGGGACAAAGTACACGAATACTGCGTTCAGAGAGTACCTGTCATCTCAGGGAATCCAGCATCAAACCACGTGTCCATACACACCAGAGCAGAATGGGGTTGCAGAAAGGAAGAACAGACATCTCCTTAAGGTTGCAAGGAGTATGATGATCTTGATGAATGTGCCAAAGTACTTGTGGGGGCAAGCGGTCCTGACAGCTGCAATGTTGATAAACAGAAGGCCCTCACGAGTGCTAGAGTGGAAATCTCTGTTTGAGATATTAAAAGGTGAGAATTGTGATATTCTTCCTTTGAAGATATTTGGTTGTGTGTGCTTCGTGCAGGACTATAGACCGAATGTGAGCAAACTGGATCCGAGGGCAGTCAAATGTATCTTTGTGGGATACTCGGTCACCCAAAAGGGCTATGTGTGTTGGAGCCCTGTGGAGAGAAGGTTGTTCACCAGTATGGATGTCACATTTCGAGAGCACGAACCATACTACTCCTCTCAGGTTACAGCACCATTTGGAGACTCGCTCGATATAGGGGTTATGAGGCGAGAGGGGGATAGTAGCAGTGGTAGTGAGAAGATGGTGAGTGTGGGGACAGTCCCATGTCCGGTTGTGGATGTGGAGAAGTCGGCCGTTTTGCCGAAACAGGAACAGGAGGGGAATGATTTTGAAATTGGTGGAACTAAGGCTCAGGGGGAGCTGCGAGTGTACACGAGGAGAAGGAACCAGAATGAGGGAATCGTGCCTACAGTGCCACCGCTTGTGCCAAGTCCCTTGTCCCTGCCTTCCCTGACTCCTGAGACACCTACACCATCCACCACAGACTCAGAATACACAGGTGATATGATTCCTCTCTCTACTCCTCCAGATCCCCTATCGGTAAGGAGGACCACTTGCATCAATGCGGGAGTTCCCCCTGATCGATATGGTTTCCCACATAACATTGCTCAGTTTGCCTCTTACTCTCACATATCACCTGCACATGGAGCATTCATTGCATCTTTGGACATTGTCTCTTTTCCTAAGTCTTGGCAGGTTGCTAAGGAGGACCCAAAATGGAAAGCTGCCATGATTGAGGAACTTGAGGCCTTGTTGAAAAATAACACTTGGAAGCTTGTGTCACTACCAGCAGGCAAGAAAGCGGTTGGGTGCAAGTGGGTCTTTACTGTGAAGCAAAACCCAGAGGGTCGAGTTGAGCGCTACAAGGCCAGATTGGTGGCGAAGGGGTACAGTCAAACTTATGGCACCGACTATGATGAGACCTTTGCACCCGTGGCGAAGATGAGCACAGTGAGAACGCTTGTGTCCTTGGCAGCGAATGGGGGTTGGAAGCTGCACCAGCTTGATGTGAAGAATGCCTTCCTTCATGGTGACTTGTTGGAGGAGGTGTATATGGAGGTCCCACCTGGTTTTGGCACAAAGCAGACGGAGGGGAAGATGTGCAGACTTGTGAAATCTCTTTATGGGTTGAAGCAATCTCCTCGAGCCTGGTTTGACAGGTTTAGGAGGGCTATGGTAGGCATGGGGTATCGGCAGACCAATGCGGACCATACAGTGTTCTTTAGGCGACATGGAGTTCACATTACGATGCTTGCGGTATATGTGGACGACATGATTATCACCGGGGATGATGAGGGTGAGATTGCTCGGCTAAAGAAGAGATTGGGTAAAGAGTTTGAGGTGAAGGACTTGGGGCAGCTTAGATACTTTCTTGGGATTGAGATAGCTCGTGGTGCAGAGGGGATAGTTTTATCTCAGAGGAAGTATGTGCTGGATTTGCTTACAGAGACAGGTATGCTAGGATGCAAGCCTGCGGGTGCTCCCATTGATCAAAAGGCTAAGCTGAGTGCTGAGGCAGGAGAGCCAGTTGACAAGGACAGGTACCAGAGGTTAGTGGGTCGCTTGATCTATTTGAGTCACACCCGCCCCGACATTTGTTTTGCTGTGAGTGTGGTGAGTCGCTACATGCATGACCCTAGGGAGGGTCACATGAATGCCGTGTACCAGATCTTGAGGTTTTTGAAGAGTGCACCAGGGAAGGGGTTGATCTTCAGGAAGAACGGGCATTTGAACATTGAAGGCTATTGTGATTCAGACTGGGCTAGTTGTGCCGATGATAGAAAGTCCACGTCTGGGTATTGCATGTTTGTGGGAGGAAATTTGGTTTCCTGGAAGAGCAAGAGGCAGTCGGTGGTTGCTAGGTCCACAGCCGAGGCAGAGTACAGGGCCATGGCATTGGGTGTAGCGGAATTGTTGTGGTTGAGGGCTTTACTGGTGGAGCTCAAGATGGACCAAGGGGGCAAAATGAAGCTGTGGTGCGACAGCAAGTCGGCCATTAGCATTGCCAATAACCCTGTGCAGCATGATCGGACCAAGCACGTGGAGATAGACCGGTTCTTCATCAAGGAGAAATTGGATAGCGGACTGCTTGAATTGGGATATGTAGCTACTGGTGAGCAAGTAGCGGACTGTCTCACTAAAGGTCTTAGTCCGTTAGATTTGTCGAGATTTTGTGACAAGATGGACCTAGTGGATATCTTTCGTCCATAGGCTCATCTTGAGGGGGAGTGTTGGTATTTGTTATAAGTTTAGGGACTTATATGTGAAATGAGAATATAGAGTAATCATAGGAATTAGATTGAATGATGTATGCTCTATCTATACCCCAAGGGGTCAATTAATAAAATTGAGACTTTTAGAACTATTCTCCAGTATACGTCTATTATATATATTATTTTTAATTATTTTATATATTGTATCTAGATAATCATAAGTTAAATCAAATTTGTATAAATAATTAAAGACTTAACCTAAGAATATATTAAATATTATAGTTACTACATTATAACATAACCGAACTTTGGTGGAGTGGTTAATTTTTTTGACGCTAACCTGGGTTTCCCAGGTTCGATTCACACCTTCAGCAGAAAAAAAATTCTTACGCGGTGCGGGGAGTGGTTCATGGTCGCGGTCCACAGGCGCTGAAACAATTTCTGGGTTCAATCCGACCATATCCACACGTATCTGGCCGTATCGGGACCTTTCAACGGAGTATCAGTGACCGTATCGGTTGAGTAAGGATAAGCCACGTAAGCGGTATCTGATACATGTCTGATATGGGTATGAAGGTTAATTTGAAGTGTCCGAGTAAAGATGTCCAGTATTCAGTTTCAGTTTCATAGAACAGTATTCCTTGTAGTAGCCAGCAGGAACTCTGGTATGGTACCAATGTACCAATTAAAAGTATACACTGGTACTGGATGCTTGATCCAAAGAAAAAGACAGCGACCCCGTTACTTTATATGCTTTAATTTTATTCATTATTTACTTGATCGAAATGATTGGTACCAATACATTGTAAATTATATTTCATGAACAATGGTAAACAATTTGAGGATTTTATTGGCACAACACGATCTGAGAAACCGTGAATAATGTTGCAATCGATAGAGGGAGTTCCTACCTAGCTAATGAAGACAAAGAATGATTTAATTGAGAAAACAAGAACTAGATCTCAGCAAGCAAGCACAATTTCATATACCCTTACAAACTGGCATTGACAGAACATTTAAAGAAAGTAGAAATTGAAGAACCAAACACGGTAAATATAAAATGCAGTATGTAAACCTACAAGAGAGTCAATTTGAGATACTCTGTAAATGCTTGTCAGTGGTGAAAGGGTTTTGACCAATTTTGATCAGAGCTGGCTGCTAATAGTCAATGAGCTCTCAGCCGAGCGATTGGAATTCGGTTCCTACGTGGATACAGGGGTCCGTTCTGAGATTTGTGCCAAATTGAAACTGATGACTTAGATCTAGATACTCTCCACCCATCGGTAATCGGATCATTGGTCCTTGCTCCTTACTGAGATTTTCAATTTGTTAGTATTTAAGTTTAAATAATTTATGGAAATATTTAAATTATATATGCTTGACAAGTACATCAATATTTTTTTGAAAAGTTTTTTTTTTTTTTCCATTTTTACAATGAGTGAGGCTATAGTACTATGCAAATCACGCATCCACTCGTACTATGGATTTATATGTAAACCACTCAACCTAATCTTTATATAAAAATATACTTGGAGGTTGAAGTTTACATTTTCCCATATTTTTTTACTATTTATTTAGATAGGTAGAAAATTACTTGATCTAAAGATTGTGGACCATCTAAAAGTAGTAATTTTTTATCTATCTAAAAAATAGTAAAATATATTATAAAAATATAAAACATCCAAGTACATTTTTATAGAGATTGGCTAAGCTCAAAACGTTTGTTCCTAGTCTCAGGAACAAACGATTCGGTTCTCCAGTTTTCAAAGTCCAAACGGTCGATCCAAACCGACAGATGTTTAATCTATATTAAAATGTGCTTGGAGACCAAATTTTATATTTTTTGGAATTTTTTTACTATTTTTAAGATGGTTTGAAAATCGCTGTTTTTCAATGGTGCAGAATTTTAATAAAAACAGCGATTTTCAAACCATCTTAATAAATAGTTAAAAAAATTCAAAAAAATGTAAAATTTGGTCTGCAAGCACATTTTAATATAGATTAAATATCTGTCGGTTTGGATCGACCGTTTGGACTTTGAAAACTGAAGAACCGAATCGTTTGTTCCTGAGGCTAGGAACAAACGTTTTGAGCTTAGCCAACCTCCATTTTTATATGGAGATTATATTTAACGGTTTGGATCGAGAAAGCTAGCAAGGAACTAATTGGATCATATCATTTTAATTTTTCTCCTAAACAGGTATGAGCATGAAGTTTCAATGAACTCATTTCATTGCTAGACCAAAAGGGTTTTGTTATTTAATTTGTGCGGCTGAAGCCCATAAAGAATAAATTATCAAACCCAAGAAATCATGCATTGGGCTTTTATCATTTTAGGGTTTAATTAACGTTATTCACATTTTTACAACTAGCTAGAGATATCATTATAATATATGTTATATTTACCTAGTTTACACATTTTAAGCCTGAATGGTAAGATTAAGTGCCTTTTCTCATCTTAAACCAAGAATGAAATATATTTGAACTTATTATTCAGCACAGGCATATATACAACAATTAATAAAGTCTCTCAAATCAAGCGGTGTACAAAAGTGATACATGTATAAGAAATTATTAGATTTATCATATGTGTACAAGTATTTTCAATTGTATTGTAATTGTTGTGTTTTACATGCTCTATATATGTGTTATCAAGAGATGTGCTTGAGACTTCAAAGTGGCAATGGTGGACAGGATCGTGATGCTGTGCCAGTGCCACTGGGAGTCTTCAGAGCGAAGAATTCGAGTCACGGTTGCATAACATGTTACATTACACCGTCTTCCTAGAAAATTATGATGATATCTCCTCAGATGAAAGTGCAGACCTGATATCCACCTGCAAGCCATCAAGCCTGATAGACACATACTAACGAATCAATACATACTATCTTTTAAATCTTTCATTACATTTATATTACATATCATTTTATAAATATATTAGCAACTTAATTATTATAAACCATTTTTTTTATAGTAACTCAATCCATCTTGAATTGAAAAGTCTTTTTTTTTTCTTTTCAATTATCACTTTCACTTGCCAATGTCAAGGTCCTTGAGATATTGGAAATAAATCTGTTGCGATCCAAAGGAATTGCAGGCTCTGTTATTCCAAATTCAACCTTTCATTTTTTGAAATGCACGAATCTCAATAAAAGTTGTTCTTTATGCACGAATCTCAATAAAAGTCCTTGCAATTCCTTTGGATCACAGCAGATTTATTTCCTTAGATATTCTAATACGTTTATTATGATTGCATGATTTAATTATTTAATTTTTCTTTTCTCTCAAGTTTAAGTTTCAACTTTTGTTGAATTTGATACTGAACTTCAACAACTGGAGACATGTATCTACTAACATTACCTCTAGGCTTAGTGCCAATTTGATTTTCGAATAGGTAATCTGATTTCACATATTTTGAACTTCTTCATTTAAAAACAGGATTTAGGAATTTACAAGTCAGGGATAGATTAGGTCAAAATAAACTTTGATGCAATGGCCTGACAAATTAAAGAAAAGTTCATGCAATCATCTATTGTAAATGTAATTTTTTGTTAAATTAGCATTTAATTCTCTTTATCAATGCTGTTTTAATCCCAAGACTGTATCAATGCTTCTACTTATCTTATTTCCCAAGGTTTGCATTTATAAGCTCCATGTTCTCTTGCTCATTTACATGTATTTTTTTTTTTTAATATTTTCGTTCCCTAATTCATTCAAAAGTTTAGTCAATTGTTGTTTTTAACCTTTCAGCTTTTAGAATATGCCTGAGGAAAGGTGTATTCTTGGTCCATAGTGGGCTAAGAGAGAATAAAAATTAGACTGAAATTTGATTTGCAAATGATAGAAGTTAAAGCAGTAGTAACTGAAAAAGGCTGAGAATGAAATAGGTAATATGCACCTCCTATACCATTTTGGTATGGTTGAGTTGCAAGTTGTCTATTCTTTCAATGAGGCAAATTAGAAAACTAAGGCCATTTAAACTCCATTTGGGTTGACATTTTTGCACAATATCATGTACAATTTTTGGAGCTGAGCAGGAACTGTGCAAAGAGGCTCTACATATATTGACTGAAAACAGTGCTGGTACCAGAGAACATGACTCTATGTTAAAAGAGATTTTGTATTGTTTTGGGAGGTTGGTTACAACTAAGCTTTGTAAAGGGTCATAATTATCATCATTTTGTAATGTAATTTAAGAACTAAAAAATAGAAAAAGAGAACAAAAGTATATAATATATATACCAAAAAAAAGCCGGTTTTTTTATTAATCGAAAATAAATTAAATAAATATCGAAAAGGGGGAACGATTTCGGTTTTTTTCGAAATCTAAGAAGAACGGTTACATTGTTAACGTCCTTACGGACGGTTACATTACTCACGTCCGTATTAATCGCCATTAGTCTTAACCCTTAACCCAAACGGAGTCCGAATCCGGAAAAAAAAAAAAAAAAAAAACACAACGGACGGGGAGTCTGTTAACGTCCCTAGGGACGTTTATATTGTCAACGTCCGTGACGGACGGGAATTATGTCACCGTCCCTGGCTTAATTTCATCTCCCATGTGTGCGACAGAGAAAAAAAAAAAAGAGAGAGAGACATCGAGAGGGACATCGAGAGACAGCGAAGCCCCACGGCGCACGCGAAGGACCGGCCAGGACGCACGCTCCACGGACGGTGAGGAAATTTCCGTCCTTGGCCGCAGATTACGCCCCACCTACCCAGCACCGACGTCTCCTCCTGTCTCCATTCCGCAAATTTCGGTATTTTTTTTTAATCTGAAAAAAATTAGTATCAAATCAGTTAATTAAACCCAAATTTATATTTAATTTGTTATGAAATGATTAATTTTAGTAATTTGATGTTTATATTTTAGTAAAATTGATAAATTTGTAGTTAGGGTTTAGAAAAATATAGTGTAATCAATTTTGTTTGATTAATCAAAAAATTAGTGTAAAAATGAGTTAATTAATAATAATTTTACATTTAATTTATTGTGAAATGATTAATTTTATTAGTTTGGTAATTGTATTCTAGTAAAACTGATAAATTTGTGGTTAGAGTTTCGAAGAATATGGTGTAATCAATTTTGTTTGATTAATCAAAAAATTAGTGTATAAATGAGTTAATTAATAATAATTTTACATTTAATTTGTTGTGAAATGATTAATTTTATTAGTTTGGTAATTGTATTCTAGTAAAATTGATAAATTTGTTGTTAGGGTTTCGAAAAATATGGTGCAAACAATTGTTTGATTAATCAAAAAATTAGTGTAAAAATGAGTTAATTAATAATAATTTTACGTTTAATTTGTTGTGAAATGATTAATTTTATTAGTTTGGTAATTGTATTCTAGTAAAATTGATAAATTTGTCGTTAGGGTTCGAAGAATATGGTGTAATCAATTTTGTTTGATTAATCAAAGCATTATTTTGATTATTGCCAAATCAATTTTCTTAGTTCATTCATTTCGAATTATTGGTAACGTAAAAAATTTAGTGCAAGTAGCTTAATGATTTAGAATGTATTACGAAATTGAATTGATCATTCTATTAGTTTAGAAGAATTGATAAGTTAGAGAATTTACACCTCTTATTATATTTATTCATGTTAGTGTCAATATTACTGATAACTATTTATGTATAATAATGTATCAAAATAGTGGATTATAAAATCTTATCTTGCTATATAACTTCATGTTTTTTTTTTCTTGCTATATCAAAATGGTCAATATTACTGATAACTATTTATGTATAAAATCTTGTCAAAATGGTGGATTATAAGTAATTATTTCAAAATTTTATTCATGCAGAATGTCAAGTAGCCGTGGTCCGTGTGGCCCTGCAGATGCTGCAGCTGCAAATAATGAGGATTTTTTGGATCCGTCATTATCAGCAAACAATTTTAGTGATTTATTATGGATGCCGCACGAGCAACATAAGATCTCATGGATAAATGATGGTGTAAGTTACGGAATTAATCAAATAATATATATTTTTATAAAATGATATAAGTGTTTAAATTAGAGTATTTTATTTCAATCAATTTGTATAACATTGACAGGATTACAGAGATAGAGGGGTTCAAGTTCGACACCTCTGGAATGGGATTGCGTACCACAACCTTTGTGAGCCATTCTTGCTAAGACTCGGCTTGTATCAGGTGTCTCGAATGAGTAACATAAATATCGACCCTGCACTTCTCGCTAGTCTCGTGGAGCGATGGAGACCAGAGACTCACAGCTTTCATCTTCCTGTGGGAGAGATGACGATAACTCTTCAGGATGTTTCTTGTCTCTGGGCGTTGCCGATCACGGGGTCGCCGGTAACGGGCCCTTCTGACGGTGATTGGTCTAACTTAGTAGATGAACTTCTCGGAGCTGGGACCGCAAGTGCGGTGCTTAAAAGAAAGAAGAGATCTGGGCCGAACGACCCTCAAGAGGTTCACAGTACTTCTGGTTATGCCATAAATTTGAAGTTATTGCGTAATCGGTTTACTGCGATGCCGGGTGGGCCTACAGATGAGCAGGTACGGCAGTACACCAGAGCTTACGTACTCGACTTGTTCGGGTCTATACTTTTTACTGATTCTTCGGGAGATTCGGTTCCGGTAATGTATTTACAATTTTTACAAAATCTTGATGCACCGAATCAATACAACTGGGGTGGGGCTGTTCTGGCATATCTCTATAGGAGCCTTTGTGCTGCGGCACAGCATAAAACAAAGATTATGTTGGGCCCGACTGTGCTTCTACAGCATTGGTGCTGGTCTCGATTACCGACTGGCCGTCCTCGTGCCAGACATAATTGGACTCCAAATTGGCGTGATCCGGATGAACACCGTTGTCCTGCATTCGGAGAAAAATGGTGTTATCTCCATGATTACCATGTAGGTCACCATCGGAGTGGTGTTAGTTATATCCGCAACGAACTGCAAAAGCTAGAGGATTACATGGTAATTTGGGAACCTTACAGAGGGATGTTAGCTGAGGTCCCGAATGCGCTCCCGTTGTGAGTCTATGATGAAAGCGGCTTATGGCTAGCCCGTGTGCCACTTGTACACTTTTGGATAATTGAGCATCATTATCCAGATCGTGTGATGAGGCAATTCGGATTTTCACAGGTCATCCCACCGCCACTCCCGCTTGCAGAGGATGAGGTACGCCGATTACACAAAATTGTACATAGTGCCTTGTCGGGACAAGGAAATTGGTACGATGTGCATAGAAATTATGTTGATGAGGCATCTAATCCAGCAGACCACTTGGTTGTTCCAACCGGGTATTGGAGCGACATTGAGATATTGCCATATCGACATTGGTTCCAGAATCACTGCATTTTCAATATCTTTCTGGAAAAACGGTGCATAGAGGGTCTTAATAATCCCATCCCAGAATACAGAGATGAGATTGGCGAAATAGGGTACATCCCCAGTGCCCCGAAAGCCACGCGTGATGTAAGTTTTATTAAATTAAAAATTTATTATCTATTGATATTATAATTTCTTGTAGGTGATGACATCTTTTTTTTATTTTGTAGGCATTACGAGGGATCAAGATCATCTCGGGAGCTATGCAACCAGGGGTGTTCATCGGTTCGGTTCGGTTGAAACCGAACCGAACTAGACAAACCAAAGTTTAATTTCGGTTTCAAAAATAGAGCCGAACCGAACCGTTTTAGTCTATCAACCGAACTGAACCGAACCGAAGTTTTAATTCGGTTTGTTCGGTTTAACCGAAAATTTGACAAATAATTCCGACAACTAAAAAATTATAGCAGAAATCGTGCAAAAAAACAAGAAATAGTTTTTTTTTTTTAAAACTTCAAATCCGTAGACATTCTTACTTAAATTAAATCTTAAATCAAGAAAACAAATTTATCGGATTCTCGCTAAAAGCTCGAATCAGCAAAAAAAAACTCAAATCAACAAAATAATGAGTTCAATCTTGCCTATAAAAGAGAAATTTTGTTTTTTCCTTTCAACAAATACAAAACCCCAAAATCAAATAATATGAACAAACAGTGATTAAATAAAAAAAAACTAAGAAGATATCCAGCTTGATTACCAGCTGAGATGACCAAATAATTCTCGAGAGAACCATGCTCGCTTGCATCACAACATAGGATTCGACTGTCGAAGAAAACCCTAGATCCTTTCTAGAGAGACGTATGAAGCAAGAAAACCTAGAACTATAAGCAAGATTGCGAGGGGAGGCGAAGGGAGGTGAGTTAGAGTTTCAGAGAAGAAAGGCGACGGAGAAAGGAGGAGTAGCGGCCGTCGGAAAGAAGACAAGAAAAAAAGAAGGAAGAAAAGGGTGAGAGAGAGAGAGTCAGAGACACGGACCTAGGTTTAGGAAGTTCTAGATATTTACGTTTCTTGAACCGTTCGGTTTTTCTCTGCTGGAAAATAAATCCGACTTTATCTCCTCAAAGTTCGGTCGGTTCAGTATATTCGGTTTTAAAATTTTCTAAACCGAACCGAACCAAATAATTGAATCGGTTTTAAAAAACCAACCGAACCGATCTATTAAACCCAAAAAACCGAACCGTTTGACCCGAACTGATTCGGTTCGGTCCAAAACCGATTAAACCGGACCCAATGAACACCCCTATATGCAACTGGTCAAAACGAAGACTTACAAAAAAATAGGGAAATTTTTTCTCAAAGCAAGCTGTGGCCTTCTCAGAGACAACGGTATGGAGCCTAAATTACAAAGCATGTTTAGGGAGGCGAATCTTCCGGGCAACATCGATGACATCTCAGATGGCGACGTTTCAGATGATCGAGAACCCATCCCTGTGTTTCCTAACGATGAAAATCCCAACTATCATGAGAGATGGTTCGAAACAAATGAAGGGTTAAATGAATGTTTCGGAGGATTCGCAGCCGGACCTAGTCAAGTTAATTTGGTAAGTATAATAAAATGAAAATACTTTAACCTGTTGTCAATTATATTTATCAAGATTGTGAAATATTTATTGTAGGGAGCGGAGAATCAAGGCACGGCCACGCAGGGCGAGACGGGACCTAGTCAAGTCTATCAGGGCGAAACACAGGAACAACCCTTACAGTTCTTAGCAGCACTTGTTGGCAACGACCCATCGCTGCTATTCGCGCAAGACAACGCAGGACCTAGTCAAGTTTATCAGGTAACCGCAAATACATTTGTAAGAAATTTCAAATAAGTTCTTATTATATTGATTACAGTACTAAAATATGCATTGCAAGAATCAAATGATTTTGTCAATTGGGACGATACATTCTATACACCGACGATGACAGCGGTTGAGAGCCAGACTTACCATGAGGTACCTGCCCAGGAGGCGCAATACATGAGTCACACAGGACCTAGTCAGGTCCATCAGGTAAGATTTGAAAAACTTCAAATTTGAAGATAAATTACAGTGATTATGCTTACGTAACATTACAATGATTGTCACAGGATATCGATGAGAATATCAGGTTGCCTTCACCAGTTGTTACTGGTACACAGGTCGACATAGCACCCAGTCTGGTCATGACGCCACGTACACAACCAGTGGACAACTTTTTTGGCCCATCGTACAACAATGTCTACGTCAGGCGTAAGAAAGCGGACAATGAACAAGCAAGAGAGCGCAGATACCCAGCACGCGACCGTCGGCGACCGGACACGTTCACTTTTACTTAGGTGTTTCTTCCAAGTGTTAACTGAATGTTCTCGTTATTTAGTTTATGTATTTGTGGTAAGAACTACGTATGCAGACTTGTTTGATTTGGACTTGTTATTTAGTTTATTTATTTGTCGTAAGAACTACGTATGCAAAATTGTTATTTAGTTTACGTGTTTATGTATCTATTTTGCTATGCATTTGTGAGTTTGTGCTACTTATCTATGCTTCGTCCAATTGAAAAAAAAAAAACTTGAATATAGAAAAATGTTCAAAATACTTGAATATAGAAAAGAAATAAACATAGTCTCCAACTGGAAAAAAAAATAAACATAGTAGATAAGAAAAAAAAACATGAAGCTCATAAAATTCGACAAGTTCATAAAATTCATAAGTCTTACCAAGCATGCATAATACAAAAATCTTAAAAAGGGCCAATACATAAATACGTGAGTCTGATATCATAATCTCCGACTATTCCTAGAAGAGGGTCCTGAAAAAAAAACATAAAAAAATTTAAAATAAGAAACGTATGCTGCTGCATTTAAAAGAAGAACGATAAAAATATTTCAAAGATCAACGAACCTGCTGCATGCATGTCAGACGTAGAATGTCTAGCTTGTTGTGATGCTCTACTACTAGAAGAAGCCTCTAAATAAATAACAAAACAACGCATATCAATATAATGTGTGCACAATTTTTAAATTATAAAATATAGATATTTGCAAATAAAAAAGGAAGAAAAGATAACCTGCTGCACGTCTGTCGGACGTAGAGCGTCTAGCCTGGTGTCCCACTGTCCTTCCTTCCATTTCGTCCATAGTCATGACTATACGGTTGTGCCGTCTCCTACCCTTTCTGATTTTGTTCTTATCTGGAATAATTTTTGGACCCCCAATGAGCGGCCATTCACATGGGTTGTCAAAGAAATGGAATTCCCCACGCCAAGTTTCGGCAAGTTCATGAGCGGAATACAATGTATTCACGAATAAATTGTGGTTGTAATTCCGTTCCCGACACACGGCAAGTACATGAGCACACGGTATACCTGTAAGCTGAGGTTTGAGGCATGCACATTGGGCCAATTTTTCATTACTTATGATGACTTTATAACTGAAGGTTTCTTTTTTATAACTAAAATTTCCGTCGTGTTCTTTGTATACGACTTTCTCATTATGAACCTTTACCTCGTGTTCACCGTGCAACCCGAGTGGCATGGACTGCATTGACATGCATTTGGTGATCCTTTTTCTTAATAGAGCTTCAACTCGCGCTGACCAAGGATGCTCACCGGCTATGCGAGCCAGTGCTTTCTCTTGCCTTTCCGTAAACCACGCGACACACTTTGAAAATGTAGCATCCACGAGCGCACGGATTGGCAGTCTTCGGGGATCTTTGAAAACCTTGTTCAATGATTCAGAACCATTAGTAGTCATTATTCCCCAGCGATACCCGCCGTCTAAGTGTTGATACACCATCCATGGTCTAGGTATCTCGTTATGATTGTCATGTTGGTATTTTCCGACAGTTTTTAAGTATTTAACTGCATTCGGACTTTTCTTGCGCAGTATTTCGAAAAACTCTTGAAATCTCCGTGGCTTCTTTTTTTTCACAAGTATCTTAAATAGTTCACAAATTTTTTTATTGTGTATATTTTTCATCAAATTCTCAGCCACGTGCTGTGAACACAATCTATGAACGCACTCGTTGCCTTCCTCGTACCAACCACCATATCTATCCTTGAATACTTTTTTTATCCCCATGTGCCTGTCGGAAAGGACGCACATAAACCTATTACCAAATACCTCGATGCGCAACCACTTCATGAACCATCCCCATGTCTTATGACTCTCTTCCTCGACTATTGCAAAAGCCAGGGGAATTAACTGGTTCTCAGCATCGTAACCGCACGCTATCAGCAATCTTCCTTGATTCCTGCCAGACAGGAAGCATGCATCAATACTAATGACTGGCCTGAGATGAGGCACTGCAGCAATGCACGGACCGTAAGCCCACACGGCTGCCTTAAACAATCTTTCTCTTGGATCATCTGTGGGTACGTGCGCAACTCCATATTTTGTCCCGGGATTTGTTCTTTTAATTGCTTCCAAAAATGGGGTGAGAAGGTTGTAAGAGGCTTCCCAACTACCGAATATTTGTGCGATTGCCAGCTCTCGGCCACACCACAACCTATTATATTTGGGAGTAATTCCATTAAATTTTTGACGGATTAGCCCTTTAATACTTTTAATGTTTTTGGTAACATCTTCCCTAATATCTTCTCTGATACAGTCGGCGATTACTGCTGCAGTTAATTGTACATGATCAGTACGATTAGATTCGGCAAAGCACGTATGTGGTGCTTTAATTGTTCTAATTTCCCACTTGGATGAAAAAAATCCAGACCTGGCATACAAACGCCACTCACACCTACTGTCCCGGCATTCTACAATCAAGGATGTTCTATTGCTTTGCGTGGTTCTCACTTGAATATTTTTTCTGATGTGGTAATGATTTATTTTCATTTGTAGAGCCTCTTTTGAAGAGTACTCTTTACCTATACCAAGTGGATCATCAATGTGTTGGGCCGTACCAAAGAAGTCGACATCTGCCTCTCGGAACCCTGAGGTGTCATTGAAGCTTGCCACCGGGTGAAGTGGTACTGGCTGGTGTGATTGTGCCGATGTATCATGTGGGATATCCCCTTCGGAATCAGCTTCATTATCCCAGTCGGCGTCATTCTCACATGAGTCAGCGTCATCTTCATCATCACTTTGCGGCACATCATCAAGGTTATCCCAAGGATCGCGTGCATCAGGCGGATCAACCCATGGATTGTACTCATTATTGCGTTCATAATAAGAACCACTGACCTCCGACGGATCAGCCCATGGACTGTACTGATTATTGTATTATGTCTGAACAGTCGGTGACAAATTGTTCACATCTGGATAAGAATCCAGATAAAGGTCTCGCCTCTGTGTTTGTTGTGTTTGATGGGGTTGGAAGTGACTGGGACCCGCATAGTTATCACTATATTGGGTCTGCCGAGGTTCTGGTTGTGTCAGATGGAGATAAAGGTCTCGTCTCGGTGTTTGTTGTGTCTGATAAGGTTCAAAATGGCTGGGACCAGCATCGTTACCACCATATTGGGTCTGTCGAGGTTCTCGTTGTGTCTCCGGTATCAATTCAATGTATAAATCAACAAAAGAATACTGAGTCTGAGCAAGCATACTTTGGTTATAAATACCTCTCCAAGTCTGATCGCACACGATTTCTATGCTCTCATAATAACGGTTGGTTGTTGTACCAACATTAACCCGTGCATGTGCTTTCAGGTTGTCCTCACTTTCGGAATATCCAAGTTGTC
>CAXKVW010001523.1:0-32680 GCA_964058825.1 Carex arenaria
GGTTTGTTGACAAAAGACCCTTCTTTCATCTTCAGTAAATTTAACGGGTTTTAATTTTTCACCATAACAAAAAACAAGCTGTCTTATATATGGGCACCTCAAAGGAGGTTCATGCTTTTGTTTCTAGTATGAGAAGCATGACATTGTTCCAAATACCAAGAAAGGTGGGGTCTTATTAAAATAAGATGAGGAATCAAATGTCTATTTATATGTGCAGTGTCATGTCCCAATTGGTATTTCCATTAAAATATCCAAATAAAATATGAGGTGGGCTACGGTGCTTTGAGAAGTAAAGCCCCTATTTTACTTACCGCCCATATTTTTTGATTTCAAACAATCAATCAAAACCGTTCAACATGATCTCCATATTAAAATGTGCTTGAAGACCAATTTTTTTACATTTTTTTACATTTTTTGCAAGTTTTTTACCTTTTTTTTAGAATTTTTGAAAATCACTGTTTTTCATAAAATTGTGGACCATAAAAAGAAGTGATTTTCAAAAATTCTAAAAAAAATAGTAAAGAATTTCCAAAATTATAAAATATGGTCTCCAAGCACATTTTAATATGGAGATCATGTTGAACGGTTCGGATCGACTGTTTGGACTTTGAAATGGCAAAATATGGGCGGGAAGTAAAATAGGGGCTTTACTTCCAAAGCAATGTAGCCCACCTCATAAAATATATACTGTAAATTTGTTCGACATAGAAAAGCAATGTGTTAAAATTATAAATACGAGAGTTCTTTTACTACAAAGTCTAAGGTAGAAAAATAATTGCACTGAATTACTTACAAATTACAATGAAATTGAAACCATAGGGACTTTTGGCCCCTTGAGTTTTACAGTTTTGGATCTTCCTGCATTCGATTTTTAAATAGAACTAGATCAATAGTTTGAATTTCTTGTTAGGAATTCAGATTTGGTTGAAAATGGCACAAGTGCAATTGGGCAATATGATGGGGCACAAAAAAGTAGGCACTCGATCCCTGGGCTCTTTGAATGCAAGGTTTTAATGGAGTACATATATATGTTGAAATAATGTGTACAGAAGAAATATTAAAAACTTGCATCTCTTTTTGTTTTAACTTTGGAAACTTGCATCTCTTTTGCTATTTAGGTTATGCATGGAGAGGATTACATTTGTTTGGGCTTCCTTTTTGGACGTAAAACAAGGGTCGCATATATCTCCGATATTTCTCGGTTTATACCTTCTACTGAATCTGGTATATACATGTATTTTTACTTAATAGCAACCACAGAGGTGGCTTTGAAAATTTTCATCATTTTACATAGTGTGTTTCATTTTTATTTTAATCCTCGCCTTGCATTGCAGTTATTTCAAAGTCAGGGGATCGGCAGCTGGACCTTCTTATCTTAGATACACTCTTTAGGGTTAGTTCTTGCAAGAAGAGCATTCTCAACATCATTTTAACAAATTGAATGATAAAAAAAAATTATTATGTGGTATTTCTCTCTTAGTTTTGCTTGCTATGCTTAGAAGCACTCATTGTGATACGAGCTTTTTCTTTGGTTCATTCTTTCCAGTCAACTCAGTGCCACCGCTAGTTTGACTGCTGTTGATTCATTGCACATTCTTTTATAATAAAGTAGGTTTAATTGGACCATTAGGTCATGTTTGGTTGTGGAGTAAAGTTTATGAGGATTAATTACGTTCTTCATCTTACTCATATTTTACACCTCGTTTTAGTCATGGCTTAAATTGATCCGTTTGGAAGTAAAATGGGTCCTACAGGTGGTAAGTGTGGAGTAAGTTAATCTACTTGGAGAGGTAGAGTAATTTACTCCGGATTAACTCACCTCTTACTCCATCTTACTCCTATTTTACTCCTCATTTGACGGCTTAAAGTGTGAAGTAAGAGGTTTACTAACATGACCTTAGTTCATGTTTGGTTGTTGAATAAAGTTAATAAGGATTAAATTGCTTACTCCATGTCACTCCTTATATTTTACACTTTGTTTGGTAGTTGAATTCATGGCTTAACTTAATCTGTCGAGAGGAGTAAAGATGTTGGAAAATGAATCTTTGCTTATGACAGTGGAATCCACAAGCGGAGTAAGTGTGGAGTAAATTAATCCACCTAGAGAAGTGGAGCAACTTAATCCAGATTAACTCACATCTTACTCCATCTTACTCCTCTTTTTACTTGTCGTTTGGCGGCTTAAGTATGGGGTAAGGGATTTACTCACCTTTTACTCCACAACCAAACATGGCCTTAAGGATTATTGCGTAGTAAGGGATTATTGCTCATTTGGAATGCATTGTTATGTATTAAGTCTTCCTCTTTTTATGGTACAGGGAGGCTCACATAACACCCACCTTTGTTGGGATCAGGTTGATTTATTGCTTCTCTTCTATGCTCCTTATTTGTTCCTTCACAGAAATAAAACTCACTTTCTTTAATGCAAGAACTGTGCTTAAAATATTTAACATATGGTTTATTTCAGACTCTTGATGCAGTGAAGAGAGTATGCCCAAAGAAGGCATTGCTAATTGGAATGACACATGAGTACGACCAACACAAAGATAATGAAATCCTGTCAGAGTGGTCTCGACTGTAAGATATTTATATAATACTATTATAGGGATTGCTGACTGTGTGGTACCAATACCTACCAGTTTTACATGAAAAATTATAGAACAAATCCTTTCAGTTAAATGCACATAAGATGGTGCTTGGCTTTAATGGTTATTTCTAAAATTTGCTGAATGTTTTATTATATTTACAGGGAAGGAATATCAGTACAGTTGGCTCATGACGGCTTGCGTCTCTCCATTGACATCTAAAAATGTACTGTTCTTTCATACTATGCAGAAGAGTTGGGCTAATATGCTTTATAAAGCATGGGCCCTCTTGGGCTTCACACCCTTTCATGCTGTTTTCAAACTTCAAGCAGTTGATCCGAACCACTCCACATGATCTCCATGTGAAAATGTGATTGGAGAACAAATTTTACATTTTTTAGAATTCTTTTACTATTTTTTTAGATAGATACAAAATCACTGGTTTTGGATGGCCCGGAATCTTTTGAATAACCGTGATCTTTACCTATAAAAAAAATAGTAAAAGAATTCAAAAAAAAAAATGTTAAATTTTTTCGCTGAGCACATTTTAATATGTAGATCATGTTGAGCTGTTTGGATCGACTGTTTGAACTTTGAGAACAGAGATAATAACGTGAAGCACGAGAGGCCCATGCTTTATAAAACATATTAGCCCCAAATCTTGGTGTCTGATTTCTGTCTCTTACCTGCTGGAATTATCAGATTTCAGCTACAAAACCAAAAGGAAATAAATAGTAAAATACTTATATGGAGATCTCTCTTTCAGGTACTTGCGCAGTTGCGCAAACCCTTTTGAAGCTGTGAAGCCATAGATTGATTGAGACCTCCCACAATTTGGTTTAATTTTATTTTTATTCTTTCCACTCGTTTAGATCAGCAAGTTCATCTCCTCCCAAAAAGCAATTGCCTAACACGTTGATTATATTGCTCGAGATGGTCAAAATATAATATTTCTATTTTTGCAAACTATATACGGGTTCAAGGAATAAAGCATATGATTGTTGCGATTTTGTTATTGACCATAGTAAGGCCATGCAGTATACCATCAGAGTTTAACAGAATTGCATAAATTGCAGAATAGAAAACTGTTTTGTAGTGACAAATTGTAATTGGGTACGTGTGTTTTCCATGATGAATCTGTATTTGTTGTTTTCTTGAGCAGGGCTGTTTTACTATAATCATTCATCAGATCTAAAACAATGAGTCCCACCAAGCTATATAAGCCCCACCAATGAGTCCATATCCTATGAGGTAACATAATATTTCTGTTTAGATACGACCGTCCAATCATAATCTGGGCTAATCCACCCCGATGGAATGCATAGGTTCCTTTAATATTCGTGCAGATTCCAATCGGACGGGCTGGATCTAAACAGAAATATTTTGTTACCTTGGGAGATATCCCCCCAATATAGATACAAGTTATAGTGCAGATATAGAAATTAGCATGTTCATCTTCCGAATTCCGCTTCATCGCTCTGTTCAAAATCCATGAAGAAGATATGAGAGTATGAGACCGCTTGGTATTATATGCAAGCTAGAAACCGAGTGTGTTCTTTTTATTTTTGAAAACATTCGCATAAGCTAGGAAGTCATGTGTGTACTACCTTTCTTTTCTCAACAAAATGTTTCCTAACTACTAAACACATCCAAACGCTAAGTTCAAAGACGCCAAGCTTATGGGGTCCGTTTCATCTTTGAGTGATCTCAATTTTTTAGTTGATGTCAAAACTGGGTCAAAATGTATTTTCGGTGTCTATCTAAATGCATGGATGATATTAATATAAAATAGATTGTTTTAAGATTTTTTTTGAACGGTT
The DNA here is from genome assembly GCA_964058825.1 of Carex arenaria. Lineage (NCBI taxonomy): Eukaryota > Viridiplantae > Streptophyta > Magnoliopsida > Poales > Cyperaceae > Carex > Carex arenaria. The sequence continues at coordinate 4,406 of CAXKVW010001523.1, forward strand.
CAAATTTTGAAATATCTTATCAGATGCAAATTCAAGCTTATGGAGCATCCTCGATAAATAATGGATGCCGCATTTTTATAGCATCCGTTAGTTTTTTTTTTTTTTTAATGCTAGATTCCAACTTGAAATTGATAACTCGTGTGAATTGGCTCAAATTACTAATTCGAACCTTTTCCGGTCTTAAATAAAAAAATGACAAATGTTTTGGTAAGTATTTGATTAAATAAGGCCAAGAATACTATCAAAATGTGGCAACTCGAAGAAAGAAAATTAGGGGGTATAAGAGAAATGACCTCATTATGATTATTATTTATTACAATTATGAAACTAATTCATAGAATCCAAAATAAACAAAAAGGATTCATAAAAATGATCAAAGAGTTTTGAAAGATAAAATATGTCCTACTTCAAAAAATAAATATAAAAAAATTAACTTAAATCCATAAATTTGTGAGTGTAAACGAAAGCAAATATAATATGGCTCGGATTTTTCATTATTACAACCTTTTGCATTAGGATGGGATCCTAAATGCCCTTTTATTTGCAATTAAACAACGCGAGTTTTTGTATTTTGTATGAAAATTGGAAACAGGGGTTATTTTTACAGTTTAAAAAAAAAAAATACTACAAATGATTTCTGAGATCTCTGTGTTAAAAGATGATAAATAACAAAATATAATGCCAAATTGTAACAGAGCAAATCGTTGCTCTTCAGCCAAAAGATGCAAAAGTTGATCAGTTCCATGATTTTTTCATCAATTTGAGATCCAAATCGCTCCAATTTCCCAACAAAAGAACAATAAATATTAAATAGAAAGGAATAGTTCTCTGTGTTTCTCATTCTCATATCTTATTACAAATATGCAAGAGATACTATCATTAAAAATATTCAGTTTTAGATACTATTGTTACACAAGGGGAAATTATTTTATTTATCATTTATGAGATGGGATACATTCAGAAATCCAGTTAGAGTGGTAAAAACGTGCCATGCCGTGACTAAAACGTGCCGTAACTTTGATCTCGTGTCGTGCCGTGACCAAGTGAACAGTCACACATGTTGTGCTGTGCCGTGACCAAAATATTGAAGGTGGTCATGACACGCGAATGGTTATGACACGAGTTATCTCGTGTCCAAACGTGACTAGTCACGTTTAATTATTTTTTTCATAATTTAAGTTAATTTATTCAAGATTCACCATTTGATGTGGTGTGATACTAATAGAGAAAGCTAACATGTATGACTTCTGGATCGAGTAACGGGAAACAATAAACTTTAACGGCTTTTATCTCTCTTCAAAATTTCTGTTTTTTTTTTTTCACTTCTCATATGTACTCACTGTTTTGGTTTAATTTATCTGTTAGCGAAGTGTTATTATTTCCAACATATAGAAGAAATTATTGGTCTTATTTTCACTTTAGTTGTGTGTTATTACAAACTTTAAAGTACCATTACCTGTGCTGGTATGTTCCTCGAATCCTCGTAAGGAATTCTATAACTTACATGCAAGTTTTCATATGGTTCTATATATACATGTTTACTTATTTCAATTCATATTTCACTTGAAATCAAAATTTAGAAGTACAGCCGGAACAAGTTAATCGAGATACATAGAGTAGAACTAGGAGCATAGGAGTACCAAGTCCTTTGTATTCTTAATTCTAAAACATATCGGATTAACTTCGAACAACGAATCCAAACCGTTGAAATCTTTCTATCTTACGAGTGATGCGTCTACATGTAAAAATTTTAAAGTTTCGAATTAATTTAGTATAAAGTCAAATGGTCAAAATAGAATGTTTCTAAATTAATTTTAATACATTCATTTTTTGGAAGATTTTTGACCAATTGACTTTATACTAAATTAATTCGAAACTTTAAAATTTTCACATGTAGACGCATCACTTGTAAGGTAGAAAGATTTCAACGTTTTAAATTCGTCGTTCGAATTTAATCCGATAGATTTTAGAGTTAAAAGTACAAAGAAACTTGGTACTCCTAGGAGCACCCTAGTTCTACTCAGATACATATATTGCAATAATTATTACCACCAAAAAATTCACGTGCTGACATACAGAAGGAAAAAGAATGTCACTCATGTACGTCAACATATACAAAAGAAAAATAGTTGCGGCGTAGTCAAAACAATGCATCTAGTTCTACATAAATACTTAGATAAAATGAGAAAATCATTGTATATTTGTTGTATATCCTTTTTTATATTTTTTTATGATATCTTATTTCAATATTCAAAATCATGCATAACGTGACTAAATTTTCTGTGACAGGATAAGTTAGATTTCATATGCTAATCACATGTGGATAATATAAATCATATTGATAATATTGAATTTTAAATGTAAGCAAGATTGTCACAATAAAAAATTGTCAAGTGATCTCCTTTTTCTTTTATAACAAATGATAATTAGTATCATTCATGTAATTTAAGTGACTGTTGAAAACAAAAATGAGTAATCATGCATGCGATCGAAACTTGTCAATATAATCGATCTCTCTTTATTCCTCAACACATGCAAAACTTGTCGATCTCTTTCTGTTTGTCTTTTCAATCTATTTTTCTCACTCTACACAGAGAAAATTTCTCTTGAAGTAAATTTTTAGTAAGGATGTACAACAAAATGTTGTTAACTACTACTATGTTTTTCTTAGAGTAATTAATTAATATGTACATACAAAAATGTGATAAGGACACTATATTAAATATACTAAAGACTTACGAATAAAATGTTGTTAACAATAATTTTTTACTTAGAATTGCTTTTATATGTTTGATATAATTTAGCGCTAATAAATATAGTATAAGAGTAGTTATCCAGTAAATTTGTAGTATCTCTACTATTTTATAATAATCTCTCATTTTATGTCATCAACTATTCTCAAAAAAAGGAAAACAATAACGACAGATATCTATATAAGATATGCTCTTATGTGCATATTGTTAATTTTGTTGTTCTTGAAAAATTACATGTGCATAATATGAAAATTTTATGTTTTACATCACTTTAGATAAAATGTACCGTTTTCAAAACCGAAAAATTATATTTCTTTTTCTGCTGCTTTTAGTTTAAAGCCTATGGCTTTTAAAAATTAGAGTATGGACTGCACTTGGTCGCAAGTCCGATGTCTATTAATAATTATATTTGCAAGAAAAATGAGGAACTATACAAACAAATGATATTTTAGAAGCACAATTAATTCATTTAATCATAAAATCTGAGGCGCATGCAAAAATATCTCTAGCAATTAATAATTCACTGATACAATTATTCATACTTAATCTTAATCTTCTGGAAGATAAATCAAATAAAGACATGCAACATACTTTTTTTGGAAGCTTAAAATTGTCAAAGCAATTTTCAAGAATTTTAAAAATCAATAAAAATAGCAGCCACGCAAACATTTTTCTCTGTATACGAGAGGTTCGTTTTACTTTATTTAACAACTAATAAAACTGAACATTATACAAATATATCAATATTACTCGGTGAACAAATGAATATCAATAATGTCCAACAACATAGATGCCGAATCAAAATATCAACACCCTTCGTGGTGTATTTGTTGTGACATATAAGTTTGTGACGCAAGCTTAGATTCTCTGTATTACTTCACCGTTTGAGTTTAAATTTAAACTAATTCGAACTAAATTTGCAATGTACGTAATATTTTAAAAATTTGTGCTAACTTATGACGAACGAATTGGATTTAAACTCAGACGATAAGGTAACTTAGGTGATATGAATTCCTGCTAAATAGGGCCGAACGTAAAGGAACACATTTTTTTCTAACAAGTTGTAAGATTTATGTGGTTTTTTAATTATGAAAAAAAATATTGCTGCAACAAAAAAAAAATGTAGTCTTTGTTCAATTAAGACTGCAGTTTGGTCGGATATATTCTGCCCAGAATTTTTCTGAACCGTTCGATTAAATCCGGACCAATTCAATTAGCCTCCTTTCGATTATAAAAATCACGAATTCAGAGTACGTCCGATGCCCATCAGACCTACTTTGATTCGATAGGTGAAAGGACCATTCGATTGCATCAAGATCCGTACTAAGTACATTAAAATCTGTGCATGTATATTTTAATTTTCGTACGCACCAATCTTAATGCTAATTGTACGGTGCTAGAGCTAATTGAATCTAAAAGTAGGTATGATGCCCATCGGACCTACTCCTATCACAAAAATCACTCTCTCTCTCGCGCATAGAAGTATTATTATTGAGTCTGGCTAGTATGACATCAGTGTCATTTTAGCCTATATAACACCAACTCTAAAATAATTCGAAAATATAAAAAAAAAAATTGCATGTAAACGCATTACTCATAATTCGAAAATATAAAAAAAAAAATTGCATGTAAACGCATCACTCATACAATAAATCAGTTTGAACAGTTTAAATTAGTCGTTTGAAATCTATCCAGTTAATTTTAAAGTTAGTATCACATGAGACCCGTGTCATAATACTGGTCTGACTCATTACTATTATAGAACATGGAACGATTATTAGGGTAGTTAAGTAATTTGATAAGAAGATCGAACTAAAGTGGGTAGTAACGTCATGGTAGACGTAGACAGGTGAGTCTTTTCCCGTACGAGAAAGCGGCGATGGGAGCGGCGCAGCGAGGGGACCACTGTCCTTGTATCATTAGTCATTTGATTTGGCCTCGTGAAATTTTGTCTAATCTACCCTTTTCTGATTTATTAAATTGTGAGTAGTAGTAGTGTACTAGTACGCAAATAGGAACTAATGGAAAGTGGTAAAGTCACTCAAGTCAGTCCTCGGCACCTCGGGACTCTGCGACGCCTTGGGTGTCTCTCTCTTTGCTCCCTTAGTTACTTGTGTAGTTGTGATTATAATTTATAAGCCTTTCTAAACCACATTAACAATTTTTTAATTTCAAATTTCAACAATTACGTGTCTTATGTCAGTTGTCATCAGACAATGTGCTTTTGTCTTGCAGTTACTTGTGAAGTTATGATTTTTTTTTTCTAATTTAAAAACTTCTTTTCAGATGATAATGACGTACTTTTTTTTTTAAATGCTACGATTTCTTTACAAAAAATTAAGGAACTGTAAAATTGTTAATTTCTTTTTTTATTTTTTATTTTTATAAAACAGTCTATATATTCATTAATGAGTGAGGCTATGATGCTTTGCAAACTGCAAATTCCTCCGTGCTACGAATTGATATATTTAAATTTGCAACTCAAATATTTAATATGATCTCCATACAAAAATGTACCAGGATACTGAATTCATATTTTTTTAGATTTTTTTTACTGTTTTTATGATAGATAAAAAATCATTATTTTCGAATAGTCTATAATCTTTAAATCAAGTGATTTTTTACTAATCTAAAACAATAAAAAAAAGTTTTGAAAAATATAAATTTGATCTTCAAATACACTTTCACGTGAAAATCATGTTAAATGGTTCGAATCAGACATTTGAACTTAGAAAACGAAAATATGAATTCATAGCATGGATCGACATGCGCTTCGCAACGTACCATAGGCTCATACTTCATAAATTGTACTATGTAATAAAAAAAACTATATGAGGATTTAAATAAGAAAAAAAAATCAGAAAACATGGACTACAAAGTCTACACTGCTACCTAATTCATCTCCAAACACTAAACAGGAAGTACAAGCGAGATTATAATTTACAAAACAATGCTTAAAAGATTCCCTTTAGATGTGTGCCATGCTCAAAGCATGTAGGGGTTATAAGGTGAAGGGGCTCCAAGTTGGAAGCAAATATAACATGGTCCTGCATTGTGTCTTCCTATCAATGCAGCGCGAATCTTGGCGACTTGTCCAGTTTTTCCCTTGAGCTATTCAATTTCAACATAAAATATATCTTTGCATAATTTCCTCGTGTCCACCACCACTTCTTTGTGTATTTTTCTTTTTTATGGTTGCTAATATATCCACCGCATGCAGCTTTTAAAATTAATCTACAGTCAATTATTTCATATGTACTTAACACTTAATTAACTGACTCGTTATGCGCATGACTGTGATAAGAATTTTAAATAAACGATATCTGAGATGATTAATTAGAACTTAGATTTTTTTTTCGTTATTGTAATTATCCGCTTAAAAAAAATTTATGGCAGGGTCCGGTACTACAAATTTGCGTTATTTTTTTTATTTTTTATTTTTTGCATTTCTTAGTTGGAAGACAACATTTTCCAGAAAAAAAAAATCAGACCCCCTATGAAAAAATGTTAGTTAGTTTCTTGCTTTTGATTATTTTTTTGCTATTTTCTGCGCTAATAATTATCTTTTTATTCAATTAGAAATAAAAGTGAGTAGAAAATTGACAAATTGAGTACGTAATTATAAATAAAGGTTTGCACCTTAAAAATGTACCAAAAAATATGTGTGTTTGGTATAAATACTATGTTCATCGCTCTCCCAATCAACATGAAATAAAATTTCAACAGAGCATATTATAAAAACAAAAACTTTATTAACTTTATTTACCGACCAAATGCGACGAATATTTACCGACCAAACACGACGAATATTTACCCTGACTTAACAGTCGCAAAGTAATTGCTGACCACTGGAATAAGTTACCATCTGAATTATGATTTTTGTTCGCCACCAAACAAGAATAATACATAGTGTCACAGTGTGTATCCTTCATGAGCATAATGTGTTGCCCCACTAACCAAAAGATTTAATATATAGACACACGCATGGTTGCTCACTGTCGCCACAGTAGATCAACTGACCAAGCCAATCCCAGATGTTTGGTTGTAGATTCGATTTACAATCGATCTTGAGTGCTTTGCATCATATATTCTTTCTAGAAGCACGGGCGGATCCAGTGTATTTCAGGGGATAGTCGCCCTCTTTTGAATTTTGAGTTTTAGTGGAGATTTATAGGTTCCGACTGACTTTGCTCTTTTTGAAAAAAAATTGTCCCTCTCTGAATGTTTAATTGATAATTCAGGTTAAATTTATAGTTAAAATTAAAATAAATTTTTTGAAATATGATTGATAATTATTATAATTATAAGTCAGAATATCATAAATTACAAGTCAGAGCATTATAAAGTATAAGTTAAAGAATTATTTTTTATCAAATACCCAATTAGTTAATGAGTTTAAGTCCGATTCGATATTTTTTTATCTCCTGACGAAAATTCTGGCTCCGCCCCTGTCTAGAAGTTAAATTAATTGTCAATAAAAGTCAAAACAAACAAACAAACACAACCGCTATTGCCTATTGCTTTGTGACGATGGATTAAATTAATATGGCATATTGGTAATTGGAGATTTTAGCAAAGATATCCGCAATTGGCTCAGTCAAGGTGGTCCCTGTTTCGCCAAAAGAAGGCGCAACGACTATTGTTTGTGACTTTTTTTTAATCTTCTTTTTTTATCCATCCAAAATTTTCTTTGTTTTGTTTGAAGGGTTAAAAAGTATGTTTGGGCTTAATACAAGAAAAGAATGGATAGAAAACTAATTACAATATTAAGAGGAGGGTCCACGGATCGGGTTGGTAAGATTTTGTCTATATTTTTTTTTTTACCATGCACTGAAAGTTGGAAACATATTACATATATTCTTAATCCATAACTAATTATCATAACTTAAAATTCGTTGAACTGCATTTATTTAAACTGTCAAGCTTTGCAATTTGGCGGGTTTTATTGAATAAAAAAATATCATATATAAAGCATTATATGTATTATGTTTCTATGATAAAATTATATGTATTATTTTGGCAAATTTTGGTTGTCAACACATTCCTCGTCCTCGATATATTTGATGATTTTCGCTACCAAAAATAAAGATATAATCAATTCACATCCATATGTTGTGTAGCACACTTTTTTTTTTTTTCTTAGACTGTGCTCCAAAAGGCAGTAGGTACGCAGAGGGAGGGGAAGAGAGAATCACTGTGCAGAGGTAGAATTTTGCCAGACTGCGTCTGACCATGTCGTTCACTCGCTCTAGAAGTGGAGAAATTGGAGAGGTAGCAGAAGGGAGCGACACTGTGCGGAGGAGAACTTACGCGATGTTTTGGCGAAATCTGTCACCTCCAAATCGGGGTGGAGACGAGGTGAAATGACGAGCTTCTCTTTTCTTTCCTTTCTTTTAATGACGTTTTAGAGCACAGCCTCAAAGACAAACCCTAAAATTACATATTAAAATAATATAATTGATGCACGTTGTTTGCAGTATGCTTTATATTAAATGGGAGACTACTTTTGCTTTCCCAATTCTTAGTTGCAATCAAATGGATCTAAGTAACTTTATTAGGTTTTAGCTCCTCAAATTTTTTTTTTATCTAATTCTTTTTGTTAGTGTTCAAGCCTGCTGTTTGTCCCCTGTATTTTTTTCCCCTTTTTATCTTTTGCATCATGCTTCAACATTAATTGTGGTTCGCATTAATTGAGTTTGATTCTGTAAAGAAAAGATAGCTACAAAGGTTGAGGTGTTACAAATTTACAAAGCTTTCAATAAAGAATAATACCGCAGTTGTCTCCTACTTGAAAGATGGTTGATTCTATCGTAATTTTAGTATATATGCATTAAATGCCTAACTTAATTTTAAAAGATATAATATTGTTATAAAAATATTATCAATTTACTTCTTAGGAGATGGATAAACTATAGATGATTCAGAAATTTGGATATGAAAATTTATATAACACCTTAATTAATGTCTAAAACAATATTAATCATATTGATCACATTTAATTGGACATAAGAGTAATCATATAGAAGACATAACCAGTGTTGTAAATTGCGGTTTATGCGGCCGTATATGCTTATGTAGTTTGATTCCGCATGAAAATCTTCATGCAGTCTCATATATGCAGTTTCGCATAAAAATTGCATATTTTCAGTTTAAAGATGCATATTGATTTTTAATCATGCAATTATTTGCATCTGGCGTCACGTGATTCTATCCCTGAGTGTCAGTTAATTAATTAATTAATTGTTTGCATTTGGTTTAGAAAAAATTGTTTGCATTTGGTTAATTTAGTGAGTTACTTTATGATCAATGTCTCTCAGACCCAATTCACATAATGATTTTAATATGCTGGAATTCGATGTAATTAAAAAGTTACCAACATTTTAATATGCTTGTCTTATTGAATGCGATACGAGTCAGGTAAACAACTAAAAAGTTACCATTGAAACCCCTAATGAAAACTCAATTTATGCAATTATAGGAAATTGTCAAATACGCAATTAATGACAAACACCTTCCATTGTTTTTAATATAATGACAAGATCATTTTTCAAAAGTAATATAATAACAAGATCTTAGAAGACAAAATAGATCGAACGTTGCATGTAGACAGGTTTTATTTTCCTCGAGTTTCGAAACATGATGAAGTCAACAACGGAGACCAAACTGGGGTAAATCTATGCAAGTGTTAAGAGAATCAACAAATCTATATATATGACTTGCGGACTTGGGATTTCACTGATTTTAATGCGAAATTTATAGCGAGAATTCAGACTAAGGAACTAGGTCTCTGGCAAGACAATAAACACGTAAAGAGAGATGTGTGTTGTTTATTTATATATATTATTGGGGACGAATCATGCAAATCTTTTAATTATGATTTCAAGTTGCTGGTAATATCTCTATGTACGTACGTACACAACTGTCGGAGAGGGAGACATCTAGAAATGAACATTAACTTCAAAACACATCTTGTTTTGCATTTGCCACCAAATATGGGTAATTTAACTAATTAATTAGGTATTGTAAATTATGAACTGTTTAAAACTATTTGCAACTTAATTGCGTATTGCGTTAGGATTTTTTATTCATTATTTGCTATTGTTTAGTTTGTATTTACGAGGGAGACAAACTTTGATCCATACATACTATTGTGCATCATTTCTACATCAGAACAGAGTAGGTCCAACGGGCATCGAACGGGATCAGTATTCTCTGCGGAGTTTTTACCTGCGGAGCTGATCGGACGGCCCAGATTTACTCTCAGCCGATGAGTGCTCGGATGACGGAGGGGGCAGTATTAATTTTGCTTTAAGATTCGTGCCAAAATTTTATTTGGTCCGTCTGATCAAAACGAACGAACCAGATTAAAAGCACCGCACAACTCCGCAGGTAAATACTCTGCAGAGAATGTGAATTCACATCGAACGTACTTTTGGGTCCAATGAGTATCAAGTTTATTTTGAATCTAATAAGCGACATGACCGTCACCGATCCGCTTTAAGATTCGTGAGCAAATAAATTGACGCAAGCGTACACAAATATAAAAATATAACACACGGATCTTAAAGCAATCATACTGTATTGGAGTTAAATAAGTTCGATTATAAAAATATAACACACGGATCTTAAAGCAATCATACTGTATTGGAGTTAAATAAGTTCGATGGACATCGGACCTACTTTGCAGTCTTTCCTCAGGGATCAAGATTGCGTCACAACTGTTAGTCAGCAATAAGGAGATCGTGATTTGAAGGATACGATCAGATTTCAAACTTAAATCGAATGAATGATTCACATGGAATCAATCTGAGAGAGAGATATAGGAGTAGATGTGAAGTCCAACAATAACTTTATAGCTCATTTATATATTGCTTAATTACATGCGAATCATACGATATCTCAAACTAGATTCTGTTATATATGAGCCACCACCTAGAATTTAAAAATATATACAACGCTGAGTACATCCAATCCAACTACTTTTATTTGGTTCATTTTGACGTAGATAACACTGATAAGATATGCGGTATTTAATTTTATAACTAAACTTATGATAATGCTCCAAAATTATTCTAGTATTAATTTCAAATTTTGAAAAATATGAAGATTAATTATATTTTTGACTTCGTGGCATAATCATAGGCGCTTAAATTGTGAGAACGCCAAAATTGTTAAGAAAAAAAAAAAAAAAAACAACAACAACAAATACTTGTTCTTTGCACTTTGGAATTGTCGTTTAAGAATATGTTGATTCCAAAATTGAATTATTTCCTACAAGAATTGTCGATTAAGAATATGTTGGATCAAAACAATGTTTCTCCACTAATAACCTGTAGCAGACAAAATGTTTATAACCAAAAAGAAAAAATAGTAACACTGTCATTTCGCATAACATGTGAGATAAAAAAAAAACTGTAAACAAAAAAATTATCCAACAAAAAGCATCAACTGACAACTGGGCCTCCACCAAAAAAAAAAAAACCCTTTCAATCCCAGAAAGTAGGACCCACAAAGAGCACATCCCATGGCGCCTGTCGCCGCACATGGTCGTGGGTCGGGCTGTATCCCGGCCCGGTACGCAACCCCACCCGCTATCAAGTGACAAAGGATTAATTTAGTAGGTAATAATACCTGGATTAACGACAGAATAAGCACATACCTGTCTCTCTGCTTCTCGCTATCCCGGCACTATTCCAGCTAACAACTTGTTTTTTCAATTATTATTTATTTTTCTAACCTTGTCCCACGTCATATATACTCGTTACTCGGTACTTACATATGATCATTATATAATTATTATGTACAATGATAAATTATTATTCGAATCTTTTCTACGCGTTTCTCTTCTCGTCGTTGGAATTTAAATACTAACCGCCACTCAGGCCTCTTCTCCTAGTTTAATTACCAAATTGCTCCAATGAAGAATTCTTGTTCAGAAATGTAAACTGGGTGAGTCTATGGTACTATGCATATTACGATTTAGTTCGTAATACAGATTAATATTTTCATTTTCAAAGTTCTAATGGTAGATCCGAACCGTTCAAAATGATTTTCATATGAATATGTACTTGCAGACTAAATTTTGTATTTTTTTAAAAAAATTTACTATTTTTTAAGATGGGTAGAAAATCACTGTTTTTGGATGGTCCAGAATTTTCAGATCAAGTGATTTTCTAACCATCTTAAAAAATAGTAAAAAGATTCTTAAAAATATAAAATTCAGCCTGCAAGTAGATATTCACATGGGAATCATGTTGAACGGTTCGGATCGACCATTAATATTTTAAAAACAGAAATATTGATACGTATTACAGATCAACTTGTGATATGCATTGTACCATAGACTCACTCAATGTAAACCGCAAAAATTTAAAACGTAGGATGGGATTAATGTAAAATAATTGGCAAAGAATAATTATGTGTAAAGCAACTTCTTGGTGATGAGTTCAATATGAATGATTTGAAAAGTATAATAATTTATAAGACCAATAGTTTCTCTGAAATAGTTTATATATTATATTACATGAAGAATTAAAAAATCATCAATCAGAGAGATGTATTAATAAACACCGTTTTCACATTCCTAAACATTATTATTTAGGTCATGTTCAGCTGCTCCACTGTTCCTGCGGGAAAAAAAATTCAGTTCAATTTAACTGAATTTTTTTTCCCACGTAAACAATAATTTTTAGTTCAATTCCCGTGTCCATGTCCATTCCCAATGGCCCGCCGAACAGGCCGTTATAGTCATGTTTGGTTGTGGAGTAAGAGGTGGAGTAAACTCATTCCTCCACACTTAATAAGTATCCAAACAAGAAGTAAAATAGGAGGATTTAATCCGAAACAACTTCACATTTACTCCGCTGTCATAAAAAGAGACACATTTTTCAAGTGGATTAATTTAAGTCATACCTCTAACTATCAAACAAGATATAAAATATGAGGAGTAACTTACTCTACTTGTATGATCCGCTGTAAAAAAAAAAAAAAAGACGCATTTTTCATCCCACCAAGTAGATTAATTTAATCATATCTCCAACTACCAAACAAATTATAAAATATGAGGAGTAACATTAAATAAGCAATTTAATTCTCATTAATTTTCCTCCACAGCCAAACATAGCCAATTATGTTTCTAACCATTGTTTATTTTGTTTATCAGTCCCTTCGACATTTTGATAGCAGTTCAATTTGATTAAATTAAGTTAATGTCAAAAGTGGGCATACATATTAGTAAATAATCACTCAAAATAAAAGCAGTTGAAAAAATTATGAATACTATAATCTAGTTATATTAATTTAGTATCATCAACCCTATCAAAATGGGCCCGCTATATCAATACGCAGAAACAATACCAATTATTAATATTATTTGTCAGATTTTGCAAAGTTCTACTTTCATAATTTGGTTTTCTTATTGTATTCCCTGTAACATCTCTAAGAACTACCTGCTTTCATCTCCTCTATATTTTTATTTGGAGTGAGAAAAATAATTGAAATTATATAATATCTCCTTTCTTTTTATCTTTTGTCTGCTTCTCTTCCGATTTTATCGTTCTAATTAAGGAAGTAACCAAGTGCAATCAGGATCAGTTTACCACCGCTCTCTTCTCTTCTCATTATATATATGTAATTCCTTCTCAAGTACACCATAAGTTTACTGGGGGATGAAACATATTTTGTTTCATTGTGAATCAATATTACAAATAACAAGGGCACTTGACGAAAAGAACCATTGACTACAAAAGATGTCATTTCTCTCACAGGTTGGCAAAAAGCTCGTAGCTCGTGGCTCGATCGTGACTCGCATCTGGTTCGCTTACTAACAGCTCGGTCCAGAACTAACGAGTTTGAGCTGGGGACTAGTTTGCTCGCCAGCTCGCAAGCTAGCTCGATTAGGCATCAATTTGTGAATTTGTATGAATTTGTGTGCATTTTATACTGTCAAGCTCAGTCCAACTCGATCCAAAAAGATTTGTAAATTGTTTCTTCTTCTTAAAACAAGGTTCAGCCAAAACCAAATCCAATGAACTAGCTCGTCAGCTCGCGAGCTCCCTCGGACTGGCTCGTCACGAGTTTGAGCTGAGGTTTTAGCTCAAAAGTCCTAAGTTCCAGCCCGAGTCAACTCGCTTACAGTCCTACTCACAAGAAAAGGCATTGAAATTTTCCTATACATGCATGCATAATGCATTGTTCCCTCCCTATCTCCTTTCCATTGGGGAAATTTTGAAGTTGATGGTTCAAGGGTGCCATATTATTACCGGCCACCTCAAAGCTTAATTATATGGAGATTCTTTCGACGCTATTTATGTTGTTTACTTTTTCAAATGATAGCTTAATTAGATACCAAAATAAAAAATGATGTTTTAACTGGTTCAAATTGATTTGGGATATTTTGCATCTGATCGATTATATTAGGTACTTTACGGTAGAGGAATTATTAACCTTTATCTACTGTAAGCAAATTATTTCACTAATGTCAGTAGTATAACTTATTTTAATGAGATGGTTTTGTTCAAATCAGGGCCTTGAAATAGTCGAACCAAAGCCGAATTACATTCTTTGGTATATATTATTATATTTTTAATTTGACGGTATCGCACAAAAAAAAAAATCATTCAACTCATTATATATTGATATCATGACAATTACTTATTATTACTGTTTTTAATAGCATTATCATTTTTAAACAAAGATGATTGTACGCTCCAAAATTAAAGGTACATCCTATTTCAGTGTATATTCAATGTTAAAAACCTAAAATTTAACTTGAGTGATATCATAAGGGTAGAACTAGGGTCAAAATTAGAGGGTTTATAAATTAATTTTAATACATTTATTTTTTGGACACTTTTTGACAATCTGACTTTACACTAAAATTAAGTTGAAAATTTCAAATTTTCACATGTAGACGCATCACTCGTAAGATAGAAGAAGAATTTCAATGGTTTGAATTCGTCATTAGAAGTCAATTTGATAGGTTTTAGAATTGAGTTCACAGATAGACTTGGTGAACTTAGGAACACCCTAGTTCTACTCATATAATAATTTTACTTTTACCCAGAAAAAAAATATTTCAATAGTTTATTTATTATATAAAAATATTATGCATTCAATGTGCTGATATAGGAAGATGAGTGATATTTTTTTATTATAAAAAATACCAAATTTATCGTTATTATTAAAAAAATATTTGTTCTTTAAAATCAATGATTAGGATCTAGATTCCGGACCCATGAACAATTGATTAATTTCACGATTTCAACAATATATATAGAAAATATTTTATCTTCTTCAACTTCAGCCTTTGAAATATAATCCATAATATATTTATATCAGGCACTTCAAAATTAATGGACTTGATGTAAATTGTATCTTTTCACTAAGCAACTTAAAACTTACAACAATTTATATTTAATGACATGTAAAAATATCATAAAAACGAAAAAAAATATATATGAGATTTTATAGAACAATCAATCATATGACCAACCATATTACATTTCTGTAGATGTTAATTTCATTCATTTTTTTAACATTTAAATAAAGAAATATCTTGTTAAAATAAAATTAACTATTTTCATGTATCGCCAATTGGCAACCCAAACAATAAATGCTATATAATTGCTACTTGATAACAAATGATCGCCTTTATAGTTTATACATATTTGGATTGGGCACTTGGATAAATGTTTTGCTTGTTTTTTGCTTTTTGGTAGCTGAGGTCAATAAAGGACATTAACATGCATGAATCGGACTCCGCTGCTTTTCTGAGAGAAAAGCAGCAGGCTGCTTTTCCAATCTCAGCCATTCAAATTTGTTGAGATTTGTGCATGAAAAAGTTACTTTATCGAGATACGCAAATTGAAAATTTTGAATGGTTGAGATCGGAAAAGCAGCAGGCTGCTTTTCTCTCAGAAAAGCAGCAGAGTCGGATCCTAACATGCATATGCAATAATATGCATCCGTCTCCTTCACCCACGAGACCTCATTCGTACTCCTCTACACTCTCCATGACCCCATTTAGGGCTGTCAAAAAAGCTCGTAGTTCGTGGCTCGCTCGTGACTCACATCTGATTCGATCGGTAACAGCTCGTTTAATAGTGGACCGAGCTGGCTCGCTAACAGCTCGGGCCAAAATTAACGAGTTTGAGCTGGGGCATAGCTCGCTCGGCAGCTAGGCTAGGCATCAATTTGTGAATTTGTATGAATTTGCGTGTATTTTAGACTGTCAAGTTTGGTCCAGCTCGATCCAAAAAAATTTTAAATTTTATTTTCTTCTTAAAACAAGGTCCAATCAAACCCAGTGAGTCAGCTCGTAGCTCGTGAGCTGGCTCGTCACGAGTTTGATCTGAGATTTTAGCTCGCGAGCTGTTAACGAACTAGCTCGCTAACAGCTCGGTCCAGAATTAACGAGCCGAGCTAAAACCCAACTCATTTACAGCCCTACCTATCCCTATTTCTCCAAATATTCGCATTTTCCTAATTTGCAAATATTCATTTCCCTTTGTAAATCGCACAAGCTAGCTACGTGGTCGGCTCCCGGACACGCTTTGACACGTCGCCAGAGTGAGGACTTGAAAATGCCACGAAAAGTGGTTCTTAGAGGTCACGTGCAATGGGCTAGTTCGCACGTGTCAGACTAGCCGTTTGGGTTTGGCTGAGTTATACTTCCCTTACATGAAGCTTCAGTTGAGTTGCCAACCATGCTCTCTATAAAAATAGGTGCATAGATGCTTAGCTTAGCCCTGAGGAGCCAATAAAGGCTGGGACAGAAGCACAATTTCATTTACATCCTTGAATAGTTTTGTTATTCACTAGGGCTGATTCAGAATTTCCATCAAAGATGGGTACAAGATATTGACACGACACAACACAGTACGTGGGCTGGTCACGTTTCGTGGGTCATGTGTCCACTGGCATTGGCATGACTCACGTGTCCTGTGCCATGACCATTCACGTGATGTGGTCATCTTTTGAAAATTTGACATGACACGTCATGTGGATGATTTGGTCACGACTTGGCACATGGTGGCATGAGTCATGTGTAATTAGGACAGTTAGATCTTGATAGAATAGTAAAACTTAAATAAACAAACATGAATAATAAAAAAAATAGTTAAACGTGACCAAACTTAACAAATGTGACTGGTCACGTTTGAACACGTCACGTATGGTCGCGCACGTGCCTTCGTTACAACATAACTAACGTGTTGTGACTATTCACGTGCTATGACTATCATTTCAAATTTGGTCACGGCACATATAAATCTGACTTAGTCATGACATGGCACACGATCCAAGTCACGGTGTGACTAACCATGACATGGTACATATTTAGATCCCTAGTAGCGGACCCCCTTTTTCTTCAGGTGAATCGCAGTTTTTCTGAGTAGAGTAAAGAATCAGATCGCGTCTTTTTTTATTATTTTCTTTTTTTTTACACAAATCATTCTGAGCTAACTTTCTTTTCCGTATAATTTTTTTTACTGGACCATAAATTAAATTCAAAAATAGACATTATCTCATTTAGAGATAACAATGAGTCTAAAACAAATTTGAATCCAAAAATAGACAAATGTCTACCTTGGTCTTCTTTAGGTTCGCGAGGGGTTATTCATCTTGGAGCTTATTCTTTATTCCATCAAACAAAATGCAAGTGAAACTTAACAGATGAAGACCAGATTTTTACATTAGCAATGATATCTATAATAATTAATAACTTCGAGATCTAATCTGACATTTTGGAAACATCATAAATTCAACTTTATTCTACACCATAATATACCTTCTAACAACTCCGTAATAAATAAAGAGGTCACATTGCAATTATAAAGTGAAAATTGATTCTACAATTAGAGATAATGTGCACAAATTAGGATCGTTCATTTTATATTTAGTAGTTCATATATGTTAACGCCATTTATTTCCGTAGTTGATAGGTGCAAACGGATCGGATAGTGGTAAAACCATATCCGTATCTGCTTTTATTTTTCGGATACGGATACAGATATGGATATCCACTTTTTATAATAGTGAATAACATAAATTTTTCAATAATATATATTAAACTATATATTATATATCTACTATTCGGATATGGATAATTAAAATTGAAAACCATATCCGTATCAAATTTTCGGATACGGAGTCGAATACGGTCGGATAATATCCGATCCGTTTGCACCCCTAGTAGTTGATCACAGCAACAGACAAAATCTATTTCTCAGCTCAGGACTAGAACAGTTCTTATCCTCTCCAATACAAATTACAGAACACTATGCGTTAGGGTTTCTAAAATCAAGAGACAAATATTATGAGAAGTTTAATTAAATTATTCGACTTTATTATTATATAGAGTACAAATGACATAATTTATAATAATATAAATCTTTAGAAAATAATTCTAAAAATGATACGTCCTAAAATATTCTATACTAAATTTTTTTTTCTTAATACAGTCTGTCAAATATGACCTACTATTATGATATTATGTTAAATCAAATCTAATTGAAATATACGACTAGATGAGAAACATACACAATACTGTGAGCCGTTAAGTTGTTTCAAGATTCGTGCAGAACTAAATTCCAAAATATTCTCTACACCCAAGAACTTTTCCAGTGCTATGCTAATTTGAGTCCGAATGGACATTTCATTTTTCATTTTAAGGGAATTCTCATTTCATCAGGGGTCATTCATCGAGATGTGATCATGATTGTTCAATCAACATTTTCAAATCGTATACAAAAGCAGCTCTAAACAAAATCCACATTAAAGAAAGGTTACTTATGCAAATGTTATCGGTATAACTTAAAAAAAAAAAAAAAAAAACTATCCCCTCCGTCACATTAGGCGTTTACTATAAAACCCAGACTCATCTTCTCTAATCCAAATCAAACCCTGCTCCTCTCTTACTGTAAAAAGAAACAGGTAATTAAAAGCAGCATCAAACATTCCAACCCTCCTCTCCTCTCTCTCTGTAAAATGCAACCACTGTTAATTTGAAAAGCACATATCATATCTCTTCTCCAAAGACAGAGAAACGAGAATAGAATCACTCTCCCTGTTTTGTTTCACTGTTCCAAGATCTCTCCTGCCAAGCTTTTATAGCAACCAGCCAAAAGATATTCCCGGTCTCTATGCCGGCCACTATTCTTCCACCCTATTCCTCGCCAGAGAATAAAACCTCTCTCACATCATCTCTTCCATCTCTCAAAACAAAGCAACAAAATCCCACAACAATGTTAGATCTCTCTCCCGACTCTGACATGGAAACCGGGTCAGAAACTCTTAATTCAAGCCAGAGTTCTGTTAGTAGCAGCACCGGTAGTTGCGACCGTTGCTCCAGTCTCTCGCGCCTTTCTTTTGACGCCACAACGCCGCTGCCTCCTCCACCACCTCCGGTTTTCACATCTCCAGAGAGAGCATCCCTAAAACCTCACCGCTCTGCTGAAGAGCTAGACCTGATAATACACCGCTTACCGGGACCGCTCGGACCGAAAGACTTCAAGCTTATAAAGCAAATCGGCAGCGGTGACATCGGCACGGTGTATTTGTGCCGACTAAGAGACGAAAAAAATTGTTATTATGCCATGAAGGTCGTTGACAAAATGGCACTAGAGAAGAAGAAAAAACTAGAGAGAGCAGCGACAGAGAAGAGGATTTTGAAATTGCTTGATCATCCGTTCCTGCCAAGCCTTTACTCGGATTTTGACGCGGCGCCACATTACTCATGTGTTGTCATGGAATTTTGTAGTGGCGGCGATTTGCACTCGCTCCGGCACCGACAGCCGGGTCTCTGTTTCCCAGTCACTGCTGCGAGGTAAATACCTCTTTGAAAGTTTCAAATTTGTGCGATTATTTAACAATGTCCATTATGCATAGTTTTGTATACTATTTTTCTTTATATGGATGGAGATTTCTTAAAAAGAAAGGGTAATGGGAATTTGTATTTACTTTTTTTGACTAGAACATCATTCTAAGTTTATAATGGCAACGATAGTGAACTAAATGAGTTGCTTCAATTTGCCTCAAATGGGTCTTTCGTTTTCTAATCCATAAAATTGTGGAAAATCATTACAAAATTTACGATTATTGCACGTATTATATATATGTGTGTGTTTTTTTACTAAAACTTGTTTTTCTATTTGGGTATTTTATCTCTCAGGTTCTACGCAGCTGAGGTTCTATTGGCGCTAGAATACCTCCACATGCTTGGAATAGTGTACAGAGATCTCAAACCCGAGAATATTCTAATTCGATCTGACGGTCACATTATGCTTTCAGACTTCGACCTGTCATTGGAGTCGACGTCATCACCAACTGTTGAAGCCGTGGAGCCTACATCTTTCGGTGGTACCGCCGATGTAACCGACCCATCTTGTCTCCCCGACCATCTGTTCCGGTCAAGACGAACCAAGTCAGGTCGAATCGGGCCCGGTAGACAGTTTGTGGCTGAACCTGTTACCGCCCGGTCATGCTCATTTGTCGGAACCCATGAATACGTCGCGCCAGAGGTCGCTGCGGGTGGGTCCCATGGCAGTGCGGTCGACTGGTGGGCTTATGGTATATTTCTATATGAACTGATCTACGGCCGTACACCGTTTGTGGGGCCCACAAACGAGGTTACTCTGCGCAGCATTGTGAAACAGCCTCTCACTTTTCCATCAGGCACATCTCCGGTTGGGCCCACTGAGTCAGCTGCCCGGGACCTCATTGCGGGTTTGCTGAGGAAAGACCCAGAAACCCGTCTTGGTTCCCGGCGTGGCGCTGCTGATGTGAAGGCACATAGTTTCTTCAAAGGGATAAATTTTGCGCTGCTGAGATCATACCGGCCTCCTATCGTACCGGGTCTGAACCGGTCGAATTCAAGCAACGATCGCGGAAAACCAAACCGGTTTGACTTCTTCTAGGCTTCTAGCTAGGTTTTACAAAAGTCCTGACGCGTATTTAACCCGAACCAAACAGAAAACATGGTTTTGAATTTTTTGTTGATTAGGATGACAATGTGTGATTCCTTGCCAATGAAAGATTGCCACGTGGAAGATTGTATTTGCGGGAAACAAGGCGCCGACTTAGTGTGGAATTTTGACAACTAAAACTGTACACATTTGTTTCCTAGCTTAAGAACTAAGGATTAGAATTAGACAATGTATAGGGGCTTGACTATTTGTGAGAGATGTAGTGTTTTTTGGAATCAGATGTTGAATTAAAATAGGTTTATGTTTCTCTATCATACTTCTCATTATGGGTGTAATTTGTGTTTGTCTGCGTTTGCAACTGACATTGGCACACTTGATAAACAATTTTCAGTGAGTCTATAGTAATATGCATATCACAGGTTGATCCGTAATACGATTTAATATTTTTGTTTTCAAAATCTTAATAGATGATTCGAAATGTTAAACATGATTTTCATATGAATATGTATTTACAGACTCAATTTTATATTTTTTGAAATTTTTTTTACTATTTTTTAAGGCAGGTAGAAAATCACTTGATCTGAAAATTTTGGACCATTCAAAAATAGTAAAAAATTTTCAAAAAATATAAAATTCGATCTGAAAGTACATATTTATATAGAATTAATGTTGAACGGTTTGAATCGACCATTAAAATTTTAAAAAAGAAAATATTAAACCGTATTACGGACTAAATCATGATATGCATAGTACCATAGACTCACTCAACAATTTTTGTTAATCAATTAAACATCTAGCGTATACAAATATTAAATATTTTTTTTTCTAAAACCGAAGATGAAAAAAAAATGTGATTCCAAGATACTCTAACTGATTGAGATTCTAATAAAATGATACAGCAACACATATATAATAGATTGAAATTTGTAATAAAATAATGTCAGGTTTTATTTTTCAAACGAAGCATTTTCTGCGCTAAAAGTAGGTAGAAAACATCCTTCAATAAACTATTTATTCGGAGGTACTGCTGATTGCAACAAGTCATGTCTCAAATTCCAAGAGGATGCAAAAATTATTGCCGCTAATTGAGTAGTAAAGCAAAGCAAAGCAATCTCTCTTTTCTCCAAATTCCACCTAATCCTCTTTGTGATTAAATTAATGGCGACATAAACAGCTGTTGAATTCTGTGGCAGATTTGACATGCGGGGCTGCTGTCGGTTGATACTTTGATAGGAGTTTCCTTCTTTGCTTAAGCATATCCATTAATCTCTGGCACAGTGGCAGTCTTTCCACGCTAATTTATGTGAAAAATCAGATAAACGAGGACTAGACTTTTCATAAATATGTCCTAATCAAGGCTTTACAGTGTTAAAAAAAAAGGGTATAAAAAGTGGACTTAGCGGATGCGTCACGGTATACGTGATGATTGCATGCAGTGAGTTGTGTATCATGTACCATAACCATTTGCGTGACACAAACATTATTCGTAAAATCGGTACGTCATGGCACAATACGTGAATTGGTCTTGTTAGGGCACGACAATGTATATGATCACGCAAGTCACGTCTGATTAGGCTCGTTAAATCTTTATTGAATTGTGAATCTTTAATTTTGAATAAACAACCTTAAACTGCAAAAAAAAAATAGTGAAATGTATTGAAAATGTGACTGGTCATATTTGAATGCGATAAGACTAACGTGACCATTCAAGTTTGATCCCAGCATGTGATCCAAATTTTAATATAATATAATTAGCAACGACACGGTGAAAATTTACCTCCCTAGTTACTCTGAAATATAGTAACATAATTCGCGTTTAATTCACGATTAAATTATTTTTTTGACATATCCGAACCGAGTTCCGAATAAAATATGTAAAAACGTATAATATGTTTTATTTGTGAATAAAACACATAAAACGGGAAAAAATGCCAATTTTTTTTTCTATTTTTGAGGAGTTTTTTTTTTTACTTCTTTGTTGTACCGAATCATTCCCAAATTATACTCAAATCACAAATTTTTGACTCCGCCGAACCGTATCCGAACTTTTAATTTGTCACTATGCTCTGAAAGAGCTGATTTGAATGTAGTGCTATTATTGCGCAACAAATTGCAAATTAAGCCACAGAAGATCCTTGATTTGTAGAATAGCAATAGACAATTCTGGACTTGTCCGAAGAGAGCCCAACTCCGTAATCTCAGTTGACTTACTTAAATTTAAACTAATTTGTTTTGATGTTTGGCAATTGGCAGTGAAACAAATAGCAGAGCAGAGAACCTAACTACTTCAGAAGTGTTTTTTGCGGTTTGGTGGGTTCACTGATGGGTCCGTTTGGGTCCGTTTGCCATGTGGGGAGTCACGTGTCTGGCTCACTAAGTTTGGCGCAGTCTGGTTAGTGCGACTCCATGTTTTGTGCCGATCCGGTTTCTTTCTCTACAATTTTTACATTTTATATAAGAACAATTTAGCAAGCGTCTATTCTGATTCCATTTTTAATAATTTAACATTATAAAGTAATAGCTCATAAAAATAATCTAAAAAATAGACATTTTTTATTTATTTATCATAGATTCATTGTAATGTGTCCCCCCCCCCCCCCCCCCCCCAAATCGGTGTTATATTGTTACCTCTTCATTTAACTTGTTGTCTAAAATAATTATTAGGCTGGCCGCTACAATGTTTAAATAAAAAATATCAATAAATTTAATATTTTTGTTACTCATGGAATTAAATTTCTACCCAATATTTCATGAGAAAGTAAAAGGAACTAAAAAAAAAAATTCATTTACTGTCAGTATATAAAAAATATATATATGTGAATTACAAGTTAATAATATTTTAAAGTATAATTAGTATTTTTATATTATCAAAAAATTACAACAACAACAATCAAACTTTTAATCCTAACATATTTGTACGACAAATTACAAATTTTATAAAGTGTGTGTACAATTTACTTGCAATGTCGTAAAATTGCAAAAATAACATTACGTAGCATATGAAAGTACTTAAGTACTTGATACAACTTAATTAAGTGCTTAACAATAGTGGACATGAAAAAAAAATATATTATTGACCGAAAGAGCGAATTGCATTCCTAAATAATATAAATATAGGTTGTTAACATTTTCAAACTCTCCGAACAATAAATATTATTGCATGCATATTCCATCAATATTACAAAGTTTGGAATTGGGAAGGAATTGCAGAGGAGAGGAGATGTGGAAGGGAACTGATCACATGTAATGGCAAACTGGACCGAGTCAACTTTTTTGTGGGTTCATTGCAGTAAGCCACGTTAGTGTTTGCCTTTTTTGCCGGAGGGTGAGAGCAACAGGTGATGCGACTTGCCTGCCTTTTTCATGCAATCCCTTTTTGCTTGCCATGCTCCCTTTTACCCTTTATCATTTCATTTGTTTGCCTAACTAATCTTTCTTGCTAGTTATTGATTCACCTAAATATTAAGGCCAAGAACCCCATTTAATTTGTTCACCTTGTATAAATTGTGGCTTCAACTTTTAGTTATGGCCTGGAGCTCGCAATTATACGTACATACGTCTGTATTCAAATATCCAAGATATTTTCAAATATACTAATTGCTCATATTAAAAAAATGCGCTTCTGCCTTTTGGGTTCAACAAAAATATATATAATGAATAAGTTATTTTCTTTTGCTAGTAGGCCTCTGCCTACAAATTTTCACAGAAAGAGTGTGAAACTCAAAAAAGGAGTGTGTAAATAACTTATTTCTTATTGATATATTTAGTCAAGCAGGCAAATGGCTAGCTAACTTAAAAAAAATTTACAGAAAGAGTCTGAATCCATGCTTATTTGTTGTGAATGAGTAAACTACAAAATATTGTCAATTGTTGATTTGTAATTTTGCGTTTTAATTATAATTAAGCTAACCATCAAAGAAATTTAAAATCACTGTTAATTCTCATGATGGACTATATATTCTCACTGTATATGCACTGCTCTGAGTTACAGTGTAATGAATAGTTATCCAACGTGAAGTGACATGTAAAGATCTTAACAAAACATATTTGACTTTTATTCAGCGCAAAAAGTTATATACAACGCTTTTTAAATTTTATCGATTCACTGCTGCAGCATTAAACCAAAATTGGTAAACTGCTTTGTTAAAAAATTTACCTGCCACTTGGTCCGAATCCATATCAACCGAGGTAACG
This sequence comes from Carex arenaria, assembly GCA_964058825.1. Taxonomy (NCBI): domain Eukaryota; kingdom Viridiplantae; phylum Streptophyta; class Magnoliopsida; order Poales; family Cyperaceae; genus Carex; species Carex arenaria. Next base: position 29,277 of record CAXKVW010001523.1, read on the forward strand.
TAAATTTTTAGTTTAGATCCTCACCATTCGATCTGTTTATATACAAATATTAAAGGAGCTTCATCTCGGACTGGATTGGTTCAGCATATTCTAATTGGACGGTCGGATCTGACTCAAATATTCAGTAAAAAGTCGATCAAACAAAATATGTACAGCAATTTGTTGGAAAAATTAGGTTTTAGATCGGGACTGTTTGATTCAAATTTGAGATAATCCATTCAAAAATGCAGCGCATACATTCCGAGAGACTTCCAAATTCTAAGACAATCCCGAGCGACGGATTCGAATCGGACGCTCTGGATCGAGTTGTTCGCCAAATAATTGATAACAATTTACTTATCTCTTCCCTTTGGGCAACAGATAATGGGACCCACGTTCCAGTGTACCAGCAGCCGTAAGGACCAAAGAGACCACCTATCGCTTCCTCCTCCAGAAAAATATTTTGTCCCGGACTTAAACAGGAAAGTTCTGTTGACACGTACACTTCGAAGTTCGAACACCCGGATTAAGACAAACCCGTGAGGCCACCTATCGCTTCCCCCTTACTGTGAGCAATTAATCAAGTAAATAATTGACTATTAGCCCACTAATTGTGCCTCATTAATTGCACATTGAAATTAAGGAGGAGCCTGTTTACCTGTTAATGTAGGCGGCTGCTACAGTTCTCGCCTACATTCAGATTTCAACACAGCCTATTAGCCTATTAGCCTAAGCCTGGCGACCGGCGACGATAGTACTGGTACTAGTACCAGTACTACGCTATACGATACAGTCTAGTTAGTATACGGACCACACGAAATTTAGTCTATTTTTACGTTGACGTGGGAGATTACTACTAGTGATTTGGAGAGTGCTTTCAATCGAGGTGTACTAATTGTGGGACCCACTTCCCGGAGCTGTACCTCTCTCTCTCTCTCTCCCGAATTACGAATCAAAGAAAAGGCATTGACTTCGATGGTGACGCCACGACTGACTCCTCACGTGGATTCTGCAGGTGTATTTTCGTTTTCGATATTTATTTTTGAGTTAATTCGAGAAGAAAAATTTACTTTTTTTGAAACCTATTTATTGGTATTGTACATGAAAAGAGAAACTTGGACTTGCGTAGATCACGAGTCTCAAAGCAGAATGAAAAATAAAAGCTTTGTAGACTAGCACCACAAAGTATCCATGCTTAGTGCTTACATAGACATAGTACATTTCATCCGACCGTGTATTGCTTGCAAAAGAAAAACTGCGAGATGCTTTTTCAGTTTCATCCAGGTCCGTACAAATGGTGTATTTATGAGTTGCATAGGGAACTACCGAAGTGTGAGGTAATTGGTAAAATTTTCTGAGATGTAAAAAAAAGGAGGTGATGTGGTAATAATGAGTCACGTAGCAGAGAGACCAGAGATGCTACGGCCTAAGTAGATAGAGCCTAAGAAGGCTACGCTGTAAAAGGCTGAATCTCAACTGAGTCGTCGAGAAATGGTAATAAGATAGGTAAGAGAGATGATCCAATCCAGCACTTTTCGTACTAACAAAGAAATTCAATGGCACTAACATAAATCACGTGGATAATCAACGGTCGTAAATCGTTGAATATTTTGATTGGTTGGATAGGATCTGAAAGTTCTGAACTGGTAAATCTGGGGCGTTGACGTGGGCTATCTTACAAAGTACTCTATGCAGAGAAAGGACGGTTGCTCCAGCTTTTAAGAGGATTAGAAATATTTGCGCAACAATTAATACTTCGTAGTTCCCATGATTTGTTCATATCACATGCGGAAATAGTCAGTTTTTGGAATTAATCAGAAAGCTATTTTATTTGAGAAAATTAGTTATTTGTCACTTCAAAATTTTCAAATTTAAAAAATATCATTAGCAAACTATAAATTTGAAGAATGACACTCTAAATTTAGTTAATTCTTAAATTTATCACAAATACATAATTTTTATACTTTTTTTTGTTAAAAATTAACTGAAAAATACAGTTTTGAGATACGTATAATGAGAGGTCTCAATGGTATATAGGGAAATACTAAAATACATATCTCAAAACTGTATTTTTCAGTTAATTTTTAATAAAAAAAAATATAAAAATTATGGATTTGTCAAAACTGTATAGGGAAATACTGAAATACGTATCTCAAAACTGTATTTTTCAGTTAATTTTTAATAAAAATATATAAAAATTGTGCATTTGTGGAAAATTTAATAATTAACTAAGTTTAGAGTGGTATTTTTCAGATTTAAAGGTTTTGAAGTGACAAATAACTAATTTTCTCTTTTTAGGAAAATATTGCTGCCTAAAATTTATAATTTTCTTGCCATTTTAATTTTCGAAGCATTTTTTTATATAATATATTATAGATAACGACAAATATCCACATGAAATTTATTGGGTTTTCAACATGAATAAGATTTAAATCTTGTATATTTGTTGTAGTCAATGCCTTTCTTTTTTGGAAATAGAACATCGTTATCGGCATGAATGTTACTGGTTGTATAACATTTTATGGTACTTCTCAAAATCTTTAATAATTTAATGCAGCGTCGCTAAATAACTTGTTTTCAAGTAAAATACTGAAATATCATCACTTGAAGACTTGCCAAACTCATCCAATTAGTTATTTGAAGGCGATTACTCCTGATTTTTTGTTCTTGATTTTTTGCCTGCTATAATTTGCTGGGCTGATGTGGATTGGGCTAGGTAAGGCCTAGTTGATGATCCATTCTATTAGGCCCGGGTTATTGGGTTTACAATATCTTCCCACTAAGCCCATCCAAAGCTGCTCCGGTCCAATTGTTCGCCTTATTATTTCTCTTTTGAATTCTAAACCATATATTTTAAACATCAATTTAAAATTTGTAGAAACTAAAATCATATATGGGCATGTTTAATGTAATTAAACCCAATTTACAATTGAATTTTTTTATCACCACCACATTTAAATGCATGTATGTGCATTACAATAACAATAATACTAATACTAATATAGTAATTATTTTTATTATTTATTAAATATAACATTAAACATATACATTCATTTCACACATATATAATACTTTATTAAAAAAACGGATAAAGGGTGCTATTGACACTCCTAATCCTAGCAAACTAAATTCAGATACTTTCATAACAATAACAATGATAATAACAATATTAATAATATTCAATTATATAAAATTGGGCCATAAAGCAGGGACCTGACCCTCAGCGGACATACCCCTTATTTCTCTTGAATCTCAAACCGTAAAGTAATGCACATTCTCTGTAGTAATAGAGAGGATACGGATCCACGTTTAACCCGGTCTATCGTTCGGGCCTGCCTAACCTGATATGTCGAGTGTTGACTAGTTTTAATAAAATAGAATATTTTAGGTACCACAAAATTAACACCAACAAATAGAAATGAATG
>CAXKVW010001524.1:0-28445 GCA_964058825.1 Carex arenaria
ATCGGCATTTGAAAATAGCATGTAATATCTAGTATGTCAGTTTTCACTAACTATTTACAAACTCATTTCTGAGCAAAAGAATAGATTTACAAATCTGCAGACAAAACTTCTCCATCTATGTACACAACAGCTAATCTCCTAACTTTTTTTTTTTCTTTTTTATATATCAAGGAATTTGAAAAAAGTTTACAATTATAAGGTGTTGCTTAATCTTGAGAAGTAGCAGAGTACTCGAAGAGAAAACGGTTAGATGGAGTCGACTGGTAAAGAACCCTGAGCCGGCTGGTCAGCTGATAGATCAGGGTCCATTGCATAGCCATTTCTGAATCTTTCATCTGTCTAACAACTGAGGCCTGTAACACAAGGGACACAAAAAAAGAAAAGAAAAAAATGAAGAACAAATTATTTCTGGAGCTAAATTGGATGTATATGAAATCATCCACAACACCAAGCTCAATAGTTATAATCATATCCCTTTTGCAAAATTTACTTTCTTTGAACATTTTTTAGAAGGGGCATTTCGATTATACAAAATGAGACATCACAAAAGCAGGATACCTGAAGGCGTTTGCCGAGCTGGATCTCAACTTCAGTGGCAAAAGAGATATTATTTGCAAGGGATTTGAGTGGGTCAACAGTGGGGTCGAGAGAGAGCAAGCTAGGAATCTGGGGAGCATAAACCAGCCGCCATCGAGCTTGGCCAAACTCACCCTTCCCTTCTATCCTCGGCATCAGCGTCTCTAGTGTTGCGGTTGCCAGCTTCTTAAATGCGAGTTGGCCATCACCTTCTAGCAAGGACTCAGCTAGCTGTGTCTCAAAAACCTTTGCAGCCTATACAAGAAAAGTTGGAAATCTGGATATTAGTACGGTTTTTTCTTCTTTCAAGTAGGCCGCTACATTGATTTTTTGTCATGATGTATTTTTTTTTTAAACTATTTTGGACTTTGGTGATGATATGTTAATATTTTTGTTGCCAATGTCTCAGTAATTCTCTATATTTGTATCCTGTAAACACAGCTTTGCTACTATCCTTGCCTAAAGTGACATGACCAAGTAATTGCACGGTCATTAAAAAGGGATGATATTGTAGACTTCCCCATTATGGATAAGAGCTTTGATGAATAGAATTTTGAAGGCTAACAACTGCAGTCCCGAGATCAGAAAGAGCATATTCATTGACACACTACTATAGTTTTGCAAATTACAACTTTACTAAAGGCTCAATTTTTGTGTGTGTGTGTGCGGAGGGGGGGCGAGGATAATTGCTTGCCTCAATAGGAGAGAGAACATCTTGGTCAACAGAACGGGTTGATGTCACGACCAAATTGTCTTGCCATGTACTGGCTCGGCTTTGTATCCTAAATTGCCACTCAGTTCCAACAAGCACCAGATCTAGAATAGGATCTAGACCAAGATCTGGTTCAAACTTTGCTATATTCAAATGGTCCCTCTTTAGCCTAACCTGCAGTTTTCCAAACAAAGTAGGATGTTAAGCCACCAGGAATGAGAATATACAGAGTTTTAAGAAACCACCTTAATCTTCTTGTATTTGCAAAAACACATTTTGCTTTTGGAAAGAAGTTTCCATCATCTCAGAGAAATAAATAAACAGTAACGGAATGTATATCATAACAGCTTTAATTATCAATGCCCATGATTGGCTAACGTAGCTTGAAAACTCTCTTTCCTTTTTTTTATATCCAAAAAAATTTGAATTTCCATTAATTACATAGCTGAATAAGTAAGCCGTACCTGAGTGGCAACTAAGTTGATCTCGCCGTTTTCAAAAGTTAAAATGCCCTTAGGCTTGATGCCTTTCTGGTGGGCCATACCATCTAGATCAAGTTCACCGCTAACCGCAAAGTTGAGAATTAAAGGATAAATAATCCTCAGTTCAGGTCCCATTATCAGTTTCAAATTAGCCAGCCTTACATCCATGTTTGGTTTAGTACTTTCTTGATCCTTGCTCTTTTCTACCTCTGATTGTTGACCTACAAAACAATAAAGCACTTCTCTGAGACATAATTAATAGGGCCTAATGTAAATTTATTACATACTTTGTGCAATTTGACAATATAATTTGACAATATAATTTGACAATATAATAATGAAGGAAAATTTAGTTAGGGAGAACTTCGTTCAATTAGAACCAGATCACTTCATTATTTGGCATGACAATTGTTATAACAATTGACATCTAAGAATGATAGTGATGCAAGGGTATAACAATTGACATGTCAACAGTTCAAATAAATCAAGAAGACCAAAGAAGTACATAAAAGCTTGTAAATTAGCTTTTTTAGTATTTTATCTCCATTCTGAGGCCTGAACAAATTTCTCTGTCTCATCTATAGAAAATGACTTGATGAAATGAGTCATTTGAAAAATATCCACAATTATAAGACCTTCCTTGAAGAAAAGAAGGTTTGGAGTCCACACCAAGCACAATACAGAAATTCAAGTTGCTCTAGGACTTCGCACAGTATTACTATTGATTATGACCGACAATAGTATCATAAAAACAAATATATACATATATCATAAACATACCAGCTGAAGAAGTAGACAAGGACCGAAGAAAGCGGGAGACATTTCCAGAAGTCATCATCTGATCATACCCAGGAGGGGGATACCGTGCCTTAGTCGAGGCCAGACGATTAGCAAGAGCCCCGTTTCCTTTGTCATGAGGCAGGTAAGCTTCACCATGACTCAACCGAACCATTCCTGATATGATTGGTTGCAATATTGAGCCGCTCACTTGCAACTGACTGTCCACTTGCCCACTGTTGTAAAAGAAAACAAAAAAGAAATATTAGAACTGTTTTTTGCATGTCACTACGACTTCAGCTTTATTCCTTATACCAACCAACACCCTCTCATATCAGAAGCTGATTACCAACTGTTAGAATAGAGACCTGGAGAAGGAAATTTCAGTATTTTCTGCCAATTTTGCCCTAATTACCGATAAGCACTTTTCCTGTAACTGAATTGAATTGAGCTAAACAATTTCCGATGCTAGCTTTCAAGTAACACTAAGCAAATTAATTTTAGGACTAGGTTAACAATGTGCAGTTTTTGCTGGTCTTAACCTTGGTTTATTTTTGGTCAGTGTTTTCAAATAACCCACAGAAATTTGTGCTATTTGGATATTGAAGATAATGGCGTGCTAGCAGAAAACGTGAAAATATTGGGAAGTTAGAAAAAGGAAATGATGTATTTGAATTTAAGATGCTTATTCTCTAGGGCTTCCAAGTAACAGATATACACCTCAAGACGTTCTTGCCTAAAACTTCAAGCACCTCACACTTCAACTCGAGCTCATCTCCAGCTGAAGACTCACTACTTGTAAGTGGCAGGTTCCCTTTCAATGAGATCTTGCCCTTTCTACTGACCCGGCTTTCCATTGAAGTAATGCACAGGCGGTTGGATACAATTCTGACTAGCCCACCAAAATTTGTCAAAGGTTTTCTAAGAACTGGAGAAGAAATTGATGCTCGGTGAAACGATGCTGATCCATCAACCACAGGGTGGTCAACAGTGCCTGTTACCTTTTGTAATGGTATAATAATGCATAAGAAGGAAATGGCATCAAATTCCAGTCATGCTATCAGTTGATATAGGATATATATTTTACATTGATCAGTTAATGTTCAAGCACCTTGGCATACTATGAAGGACTTGCTCTAACAACAAGCCAACCAAAATAACTTCATCGAAAAATATATAATTATATAAATGCAAAATTAAATTAAATAGCAACCAATGTTTGTTATGGTCCAACTGAACGTTTTCTCATAGCTAACTACATCTGGGTCATGAAGATGCTGTAATCCAAACTAGCGTAGAAACTTAATTTAATTTCTCGTTACTGTATGAAAAATGTTTCTTGATAATAAAAAATGGAGGGGCTTATCAGTAAACCCCCAAGAATAATGTGCAAAGAAACTAACCTCCAGGAGAATATCAGCATAACCATGAATCCAGTTTGCATAAGGGCTTAAAGCAGTGAGGAGCATCATGCCCCCATCTTTGATGTCTGCATTAACCCTAACCTCACGTGGGTCCAGCGTGTTCCAATTCAAACCCTTGAGGCTCTCTGACAGCCGGAATTCCCACCCCTCTTCAACCTTACCATCTCTCACCAACCTTTTCTCACTCACATCCTCTGAAGACCCACCTCTTCCACTCTCCTTCCCCAAGACTGGAATTTTTATTATTCCCAATGTGCTCTCACTGGTTTTGTCATTTTCCCCTTCCATTGAATCGCTTTCAATGTAAGTAACTGGTAAGCTTCCCTGTTTTCCAAAAACATTAGGTAGTTAGATGCTTGGAGCATAAAAGTGTAATCAATTGTATCAATGACTGGGAAGGAGGAAATAAAATATGTCTATCACTAAATTTTCAGGAAATTTCAGGTTGATTTTCTGCTTTTTTTCATGTCAATAAATTCTTACCACGAACTATAATGGCTTTGCTTATTTGATGGGGACACGAAAAAAATAATAAGAAGAAACTAGCTAAATAGTGCAAACTACAACCTTCCTTTTTATTTTGGCTTCATTACATCAATACACAGACGGCACAAACGAGGGCCTAGTGCTGGTACATACCAGAAATGCTAGATCCTATATAGAAGGACACAAAAATTGATGCTTTAAACCATTGATGTTATAACAAACTACAGCCTTTCCTGTTATGTTGATGTCATTTCATCAAACATAGACACCCATGCAAGCAAGGTCCCATGCCTGGTAAGACCAAAGAAAGTAGATCGTATCTATGGAAGATGCATGTAACTGAAACCCTAGTTGTTGTTTTGGAACTAAAACTGTCATACTACTAAACCATCCAGAATGCTAATTCACGTGTATTAAAACCCCTGCAGTTACATTTCATACCTGTATTTGCACATGCCCACTTTGCACTACTGGCTCAAAATTCACACTGAAGACAAACCTACTTGCTGGAGTTACAGATGCTAGCAACTCAGCCTTTGCAAGATCAATGCCTCCAACTGTGCCATCCAAAAGCCGTATTTGCACATCACATTCAGGTCTCGCAAGAGTCCCCTTAAGATCCCCTTCCATGTGCAAAATGCCCCTGACAGGTGCAAGCCACTGCCTCAAATTATGGACTGATTCTGACGAGTTCGACTCGATGATCTGAGCCACAGTGGGAACCAAACCTACTGGTAAGTTCAGCACCGCAAAATGAAGGTTAGAAACAGGGCCGAGTAGTGTCCCGTCTGCATGGAGGGTAGCATTGTCTTTTTGAATGAAGAATTTGTCAAGGCATAGCCCTTCATTATTACTATATGCCCCAGAGGATGATACACGTTGAGTCTTGTATGTGCCCCACTCCCAATCTTCTCCATGGAAGTCGAAATAAGCCTATGCATAATACAAATGAACAGTGTCAGTCATGGTCACTACCAATCTATTTCAGTTGCCTCCACAGAGTAAAGCTGAATATGTAAAGCAACTGCAAAAGCCCAAGGTTCTCTTTTAGCTAGGTACATGGGTAAAGATTTTTTTTTTTAAACCAAAAAAAAAATTAGCCAAGTAGAAGTCACCAAAACATACCAGGGTATCGCCATTGCCTCCTCCACTGGCATCAAGACTCCCTTGCCATCGGCCTTTAAGTTCAGCTAAGCCTGGTAGAGTCATGTCCTCTAGTATGACATCGTCTGACCAATGATGAATGGTTTGCAAAGCTTCTAGTGCCTGCGATATAATGCAAGAACAATACAATAAAATGAAAAAAAATTTAGAAGGGTTGTTCGGCAATTACTAGAGGCATCTCCTTTTGATACAGACATTTCCAGTTATCTTAAGCTACCTTAATTGGAACCCAGAAAAGGAAAAGCTGTATTGCCTACTTAAACAGGTGTTAGGATCCACCGACAATATTTTAACTTGATAATATTTACAATCATCCAAAATAAAAATCAACTTTGCAGGCAAGATTTATATGATACACCTATCGGGCCTATTGAAAATGATAAGATTTGGTGCATGTTTTACCATTTATCGAGCAAATTGAACCTTTAAATAGTCTGAATTGCACAACCCCTGATGCATTATCAACCAACCAGCAATGGACCCATGAACTAATTTTTTTATTGTGAAGCAATTTAGTATTGATTTGAAAGATATTATCTTCAAATAATTCCACCGTCAAGGGATCCTATCCCTTAAATGTCACACAGCAATAGTTTAGCCTCACCTTAAGCTGATCATGGAGGCTCTGTGCACAAAATCCAACAGACTGCAGACCTTGCATAAAGAGCTCCTGAAATTATTTGAAGTTAACGGCATTATTACTACATGGATAGTAGTATTATTCAAAACAAAAACTTCAAAAGAATCTGGTATTGACCAAAATATCACATAATCAATTACAAAAGATAAAAGCAGACAAAAGTATTACCTTCGATCTAGAACGAACGGCAGGGTCGGTACTTCGAGAGAAAAGCCTTGCCAAAGGTAGCATCTCTGCCACCTCAGCAAATGGCACCTCCAATCTCAGACGCCACCTACCTACTGATGACATCACACTGCTGAGGTGGCCAGCCATGGCCAACTCTATCAACCCATCTCCTCTTTCCTTCTCACGGCTCTGTTGAGGGCCCCTCTCACGGGTTCCAGGCAGGACATACTCTCCTTGTATCTCGTACCTACTGCTCGCTTGCTCCAACACAGTTTTTTCTAGTGTAATCTGCACTTATAATTCAAAGTTGACAAAATCCAACACAGTTTTTTGCTCCAACACAGTTATTTGCAAAATATCACTGTTTACTTTGAGGTTTGTTAAATTTAGGTCATCAAATCAATCCTGCTTTAGTTTTAGCTTTCACTGATTATTAGGAAAGCAAATGTACATTTCGACCAAAAAAATTTTAAGCTTAGTGGTCTTAAGTCTTAACTGGCCACCAACAACTGTATTAATAAGAAAATTATTTACAAGCAAATGCTAGTAGCTGCTAACATTTCGACCAAAATCATACTACCTTTTCTTTCTTTTGTGTTTGGAGCTGGTGGGTTGGGGATATTAAAAAATTTCTTATGTCTTCACTATAAACATCAAATTTCAAGGTAAGATAATTCTAAAAAAATAAAGTACTTTAAAACAGAGCACTACTCACAACATCACCACTCCAACGAGCAGCTAGATCAAGTGCTTCGCCCAGTAGACCACTAAATTTTGGACGGAGCACTGATAACAAACCATGACCTCTTCTCTTCTGAAAATTGAGTTGAAGCTCTCCCTGCACACATCCAAAAGTTAATTTGCTATTCTATTGGCCAATACGTGCCACTACCACATAAAACTGAAACAATGCATCCTAAGCTATGCCATATCGGAACACTGAAATATAGTTCTATTTGGCTACCCACCAGATTTCAAAGGCATTAACATTTGGGAATAATTTGCAGCTCAATACATAACCTTTCTACTTTCAGTCTAGAGCATGTATGTAAAAACTTATAGAGGAGGGATCCAATAATTGCACAACTTTGGTGCCCCATCATGACCACAAATCTGTCTTCTATTCATATTAAATTCAAATTTTCAAATAGCAAATGGGAACCATTGATGTTCTTCTATTTGTAAAATGATGCATTCATGTCAAAAAAAAAAAAATTGAATTTGTTTTCTACAATAACAAAGGGTAGAAAAATCAACGGCTTATTGTGATTCATTTGCACTGTTAATTTTTCCACCCATTGACCTTGTATAAAAGAAAATGCTAGTGGTCATGATGGGCATCAAAAATTGTGGTTATTGATCTCTCTTAAGGTTTATATCATCTCCAAATTAGAAGGAAGAAAAAAATCTGAAGTAATCAGCAATCAGGATTCACCTTCTGAATAATTCCACGAAGAGAAGCCAGCTCCAATTCATCAAGGGGTAAGTTTCTCACCTTAAAAAACCAAAAAGAGATCAAGTCAAAAATTAAAGAAAAAAAAAACTGAATTTTCAGGAGATTAAGGAAAACTCCATGTACGATACTAAAAAGAATCATTTACCTCCAGACTAGTCGACGTTTCAGGATGGTAACTGGCAGTAACTTTTAACTGCCCCTTGTGAAGATTAAGGTATACTTGTTTTCTTTTTTGTGCAGTATCGTCCGGGCTAAAAGATAAAGGTCCCATCACTTCCACCGAGATATTCTCATCAGGTCGGCCACTGACATTAAGCTGCCAAAATAAAAGGCAATAATAGCAAGTCAGGAGGATGGATCAACTATTATTAGCTATTTCTTTCAACCAAAGGTGTTAACATACGAATGCAATGAGTGTAACCAACAATTAATATTTCTTTCATGTCATAATTTCATGGACGCATGTAAACAACATCAAAATGTCATATATCCCTCCATAATTTCTTTGAAAATGGTGAAAATTGTCATCATTTCTCCCTTAAATAGAGCAACATCAAGAAAGGAAAGGCACTTTGGGAATCTTCTGATGTATAAAGGGAAAGGAGAAGGATAAAGTTTTACAATTAGTGCATTGTAGGGCTAAAATTTGAAATTTCATGTGTGTTGGGCTTTTCATTTTGCAAGGGGGCACATAATAGTTGCCATTATAGAAAAACTTCTGAATAGGTCCTGAGATCAGTACAACATACCATCAAGGAATCACGTGAAATAGAAAGGAAGCCAGTGGATTGAGGAGCCAAGGTCAGTTGATTAAGCTTTATGCCAGTTAAAGAAATCTCTCCAGCAAGTCTTGATACCTCATCCGAAACAACACTATCATCTGACTTAATATTCTTATGACCAGTAATCCGTGACTTGGCAACCTTCCCTTGAAACTTGACCCGTCCAGTGGCCTTCAAATGATGGGGCCTTGGCGAGTCAAACTGGATCATCGAAAAGAAGCTAGCCAATTCAAAGCCTCGCATGCGCAAATCTAGGTCAAGTCCTTCTACAGCTAGCGGCACCTTTCTTACAGTGGCATCAGGATCTTGTTGCGATAGATAGTCTTCAATGTATGATGTTTGAACTTGCATGTTTACATCAAAAGCAACTGACGATGAGTTCACGGTGATGTAGTCATGTGAGATGATGATATTACCGCGAGCATCAGTGAACGAGTCCTCAGCATTTGGCGCAGCCCACTTTATGTCAAATTTTCTGGTTTGAAATACAACAATGTGACTATGAGATTCCCTTTCTATAAAAAAAGGCTAGTTAAAAATGCTTATTAATTATAAATTATTCAAAAGTAGAATGACATTATTTTCTGTGAAAATACCAGAAAATTAAGTTCCACAGATCAATACAGCAAATATTGAAACTTGTTTCAGGCAGATTAGTACGTGAGTTTAACAACACAGCCTAAGAATTACCATATTAAAGGTACAATAAGAAAACTAAGTAAACAAGTGGCAGATGGTAACAAAAAAGTAAGAACTTACCCGGTTTGGCAAATCTACAAATAACCAATAGTTTTTTATATGCAATATCTATGAAGCAGGTCACATACAAATTAAATCATATAAAATAAATGATAAACACCCTAAGCAGTATAAATTAAAGACATACGGCCTAAGGAGAGCTCCTGATAGTCTCGTGTCTCCATTTATCTCCCCTACTTTGAGTGGAATCAGAGGGATGCCGCCAGGAATGTAGCGGTGTAGAACTTTATCGAGTAAGAAACTACCAGATAAGTTTATATCCATAGCCGCTTCATCAACTTCCCCCTGCAAATAGGTTCACAGGACAGTTACAAAACAAAAGGCCTATTACGGACTGATTTGACCATCAGTTACACAAACGCCAGATTAAGTAAAAGAACACATCATCATCAAATCCTTGACTAACAAACAAATAAAAAGCTGGTTGATTTACTAAATACATCATATCTTGTATTAAATAAATCACATGTTAGTATTGTGTAGAAGGAAAGAAGAAGAAGTGAACAACAGGTTTAGAATGACTATCAATTACACACACGCCAGATTAAGTAAAAGATTGCAATCTTGTTATGCGAGATCATCAAATTCTCATCGTAATAACAGGATTGCAATTCTCAGGGTATTAACTATAGGCTCCAATTTCTATACCAATAAAGCATACCTCTGGGCAAACCCATGCATTACCAGCCCCACGAATCTCTCCACCATCTAAAAGGCTTGCTCTGATGCCATAAAGATCAGCCACCTATTCATCACCGAATATTAGAATAAGCAATGATCATAGAATATACCATGGTACCACAACTTCAATAAAGCTGGAAATATAATCGCTTTACTAGGCCAACAGTTCATGAGCCTAAATATAAAAACATAATTAAACTAGTGTACTGGCGAGCATACCAGCACCAGTGACATTCTTTCTTGCATGTTACCATTCTCTCTTGGTATTATACAAGAGATTAACGGAAAGCAAGTAAAAACTTACGCTGTTATCGAGATTGTAAGTAAAATTGGCCGAAACATGGGAGAAAGGGATGCGATCAAATGCAGCAACAGCACCAGCTTCTTTATTCTGCAGCACGGCTTCTGATGCAACAGAGGGAGGCATAGTAGAAACAGAGAGTGATTTTCGGGACATAATCCCACTTCCCACAAATATAGGTGCATCTAAAGGGCCTTGGCAATTGAGTATGGCCGTCACAGACCCAGCCACCTAGAACATAAAAGTGGTACTTTTCAACATTGATTCTTACATATGCTAAATGGTAGCAATATCAAACTTCTAGCAATATTTTGAGGGTTGATTCTTATATATGTTATAATGCACCAGTGCATTGCATTGATGAGAAATGGTGCAGGTTAACTGGAAGATAAGAGGATCAACAAATCAACCTTATAATGGACTAAAAATTGACACAAAAATTTGCCATAATTTCATGAATGAGCAAGGGTCTTACCGGAAACATAAGAGGCCTCATCCTCAGAGTCTTCATAAGGGCATTTAATTCAACAGAAGGTACCTGTTAAAGGAATCTACCAGTTCAACAATTTGACCCCTCTAAAGCAATAAAGACATAAAAGTGAATCTTACCACCAATATGGTTTTCAAATATAAAAAAGAAACTGGTTCAAAAATTGAAAGAAGTCTGACAGCTTATAAGTATAGAGCATGCGAGCATGCTGTACCTGGCACATAATATGATACTCTCCGTCCATGGGATTTATGCCAAAGTCTCCAGAAGCTTCTAGAGGAACAGCACCAAACCAACCGCTTGTGTTGTGCAAAAACACTCTTTGGCCACGAAAGATTAGGTTTCCTGTCAAGTCCTGCATGAAAGTGTGATGATAGACAATGTAATGTACTCTAAAAGCGATGAAATTGTATTAATTTAGAAGAGCCTTATTCAACAACAAAAATTTAAGTTGCTTCTTCAGTAACAGACATGGAATTAGAGAAGTTCTTTCAAATAGCATATCACGACACAAAGGTAACAGCATACCGAAAAAGAGGATGGAGCATCAAATACATGAAAAGAAACCCCTTTTACGTCCAGATGGCCATGAATGCTAGGAAATGCATCCCCTTTTGACATGCATATATGAATCTGCAATTAAAATATAAAAAAACAGCGGGCCATATAAAACTTAAAAAGAAAATTGAAAGCTCCGTACTAGACATCAAAATTTCCATGGCACATGAATATTCTACGATAATTCTAAAATGTGCATATCCATTACAAATTCTTACACTTTTTCCAAGAACAATATCAATAAAATCGAAAAAGAAAGAAGGGCATTAAGTGCAGATAAGCACCTCACCAGAAGCTCTCCCTTTTGCCAAGGTTGCTGGAATATCTAAAATTCTCTCAACAAGCTGCATTGAAATACAAAGAAAACACAGTATATACAAATTTGTTAATTTACACAAAAGAATCGCACAAGTTAGAGAAAAGGCAGCAACAAGAAACTTACAGGGGCAAAGAGATTCGAAGCATTCAGATTGGCATGCCAGGTCTGCTCAGAAATATCAACAAAGACATCAGTTGACAGGTGACCCCCACCCTGTGAAGTCTGGTCCTGCCGCCACTCCATGCAGTTACCACTCACATGCACATGGATGCGGTTGTAATGATTCTGGAACTTAATGAATCCATTGGCATTTCTCATTTCCCTTCACATTCAACAACACAACAAACATAGGAGAAAAATAAAGCAAAATAAATTAAGGAATGTTGAGAAATAGTTTAAATAAAAAATTATCAGAATAAATATGAAGGGTGGGAAGTGAACAGCATCAGATGCACTCATTAATACCTCTAATGTATCAATTTATCAGATGTTTACTAAATCTTAAGAACAACAGTCCCAGACACTACATCAGTTAGCTCAGGTGCTAGTACTTAACCAATGGAAATAAATCTGCTGCGATTCCAAAGGATCACAAGGTACCTGCGATTCCAATCATAACCATTCAAATGTTTTGAGATTCATGCACAAAAACTAATTTATTTTGAGATTGCTGCTTTTCAATAAATGAATGGTTGAGATTGGAATCGCAGGACCCTGCGATCCTTTAGAATCGCAGTTGTATTGCTTCCCTTAACCAATATACATCAATTGGTACCCAGACAATGCTCGTTAGTGCAACAATGAGATCGTTTTTCTGTTAACTGTATACACTCTCCCCCAAATATTGAAAGAAAAAATTTGGTTAGATATCATAAACAGAATCAACATAGCCTAGGCCCCTGATCACACACACTAAGAATAAAAAAATAAAAAAACAAATATAACAAGGAACTAACCTAGGCTCCTGATCACCATAGCCAAGAAGCATAAGGGTTCCACCAGTAAAATAAACAGAATCAACTGTGACCGGCAGTGCCTTCTCAATTCCCTCAGCTGGAGTCTGAGTCAACCCCTCTGTCAGTTCAGCAGATATCTCCTCCCGACTCAAACCCATCACTGACATTGATTTCTCTATTTTATCCTCCAACCCATCAGACTGAACACGGTTTCCAATATGAGTAAATGGCCAAATAGGTACCAATTGGTTAGATTGCGTTATGGATCCAAACTTCTCAGCTTTATGAATAGAATTATCATCAGATCCATGCTCGGGCTTCTCAGGTTTGTCAACCATTATCTCTGCCAAGCGAGCATCTAAATCACTTCCCTGCGAAGAATCAATTTTCTTCTCTAGTCTCTTGAAATACCTCAGAGCTGCAAGAGAACTCCGTCTGAGTATCATTTGCTGAGAGAAACTGCTATTTTCAGAATAGACTTTATTAAGCGACTTTCTTTTGAATTTTCGCCAGGCAAAATCAGGCATTAATTGGGCCCAGAACTTGGAAACGGGCATGCGGGTCTTAAACCCAAATGACTCCTCCAGATCTGTATGTCTAGACCCATCCACAATTCTTGAATCCTTCGAGTGCATCTCTTGATCCATGCAAAAGTGCTCACTAGAATTCTCAAAATCATTCCTATTTTGGGTCTTTGAGTCTGGTAACAAGTCCTCAGCTGATACCACAGCAAAGCCTCTTTTAGGCAAAACATACCCATTTTCAGCTGCCTCTCTTGCTAATGAATCCCTATCTAGTGCCCCCTGGGCACTTGCAGTTTCTCTTGCAACTCTGCGGCTTTTGGTGCGGTGATCTATCCCTTCTTCATTTGAGTTGCGCTTATAGCTTATTTCAGAAGGAGGAGGAATACCAAGCCATGAAAAATCTTTCTTTTGAGAGACCAGGAGGCACGGTTGGGAGACGAAGGCATTGATTACAATTTTGCCCTGCCTTAGGCTGGCAAAAGGGCGGATGCGTAATTTTACCACCTCCGCCTCCCCACAAGAGAACTCTTCTCTGTGGGGTCCAACTGAGCATGATTGGAGAGTAATTCCGAGTGGAGAGATACTTTTCACTTTACCAAAATCTATTTCTCTTTGGAGATATTCACTAAGAATTGAACAGACAGATGGTAGGAGCTTGGTTTCTGCAAATCGCTGGGCTTTGAGTCGGGCATACCAGACCAGAAGGCCAGCAACTGAAATTACAGCAACTGCCACAGAGCACCTGACAATAAAAAGGCCCTCCTTCCATACAGGGTGTAGGGAGTTTATGAAAGCACGGGTCTTCTCAAAAGGCTCCCTTGTAGAGTGAACCCTAAAGACACCTCTTGAACTTGATATGAAATTAAAACTAGAATTTGGTTTTTTGAACAGAGAGCGAGGGATGTTTGATCCTTGATTTGAAGAAGGGAAGATGAGTGTGTTGTGCTTTGTCCTTCTAAAGGGAACCGGGAGAGGAGAGAGAAACAAGGGGCTTGCTAACAATTGGGACATTATTTATTTATTGCCGCTATGAAAAAACCATCTGAATGGGGACCAAGAATTGAATCTCAGTCCCCAAACTGTGCTTCAAGTTCTCCGTAGAGTCAGGGGCATCTGGTAAATTCAAGTTCAAGATAACAAAATCAACAAAGTTTCTTGTTCGATTGAATAAGGAAGATGAATTGAGCTGTTAAAAATTTAGTTTCAAGACCAGTAAAATAATACTAAAATTGTACCATAGATTATTTCGAAACGCTTGAATCGGAAGAGAGTCACCGTCGGAGTTACGCCGAGTCTTCTACCATGGTTTGTTTTTTTTTTACCGATTTTTCAAAGGGAATGTGATTCATTGGTCATCGGAACTCGGAAGAGAGATTACGACGCTTTGCAAATTAAAACTTGAAAAGATGGACAAACAAACAAGATGGCTCTGCCAAATGGGACCCCCTCCCAAGGTTAAATACGATACGACGCTGGGAATTTGCTTCTTCTTTTTTCTCTCTTTTTCCTCTTTAACTCTTTTCCAACACGAAACAACATATTAAGGAGAAATACAACAAAAACAATATTTCGGCCCATATATTTAGCTTTTTTGTTGGGCTACGCCCTACGCCTACCTATTATATTTTATTTTATTGAGTTATATCTTATCTATCTTATTAGCTTTTGATACTTGTTATTTTTTTTTTTTAATTAGTGCTCATATTGACATGACCTAATTTGAGTAACAATAACTCTAGTTACAAGAATATTTATTTCAGGTTACTTCATTTATGATCAACTTTTCAATAAACTATATCACGTGTGCTCCCTTGATTTAATTTATTTTATTTTATTTTAGTTGTATTTATCTTTCAAATTTACAGATAATTCCATATTTCCATCAAACTTTATTTATACTTGCATTGTGTTAAAAGTAAAACAATTAGATTCCATAGGCAACATACGGTTTGATTTCAACTTTAACAAGCATGTCAATGACTACGTTTGTCTCTTTTAAAAAGAGGTTAAATATTTTAGATATTCACGGAGCACATGCTCATAAGATGGCCTCACAAACGACATCACCACATCTCCAAAGTTCTTGAGGAGCTGCATCTAATGCAGGATCAATTCAATAGCAATGACGACCCATACATACATACAAGTACATATCCATCAATTGCCAATAACAGATGCAATACAAAAGAGGCTACCAAAAGAGAAATATATCCCCAAAACAAAACATTCACGTTCGACAAATATGACGGTAAAAAAACAAACACTTTTCTAACTAAAACAAACTGAAACAGATAGACAGATAGTAAGACACCTTAACAAGTCTATAAGTACAACACAAAAACAAAACACATCCTGTTCAAATTTATTCCTCAAACCAGCCATCACAAAAGAACAAGGCCATTATAATCCTTCACCCCTTCCAACCCACACTAATTCCAAAATTGACGAAAAAACACTATTTACCGAACTGGCTGTTGGTTGTAGTGGTTCTTCTCTTTCTTCTTGGCAGCCGCGAGTCGAGCACTCCTAGCTGCTGCCTCACTGGCAGCCTTCTTGGCTGCTGTGTCAGACTCTTTTCCTGATTTTTTCTTCTTGGATGAAGCAACCTTCTTGAGCCGCTCTTTCACATCCTCTGGATCAGCACTGACAGCTGGCAGCTCCTCATTGGTGGGTTGGCTGGCATTTGTGTCGGAATTCTCGGCCTGATCTTGGGGCTCCTTGAATGATTTCTCCTTCTTGGCTTTCTTTTTCTTCGAGGTCTTGCTCTCACCAGGAGCTGGTGCAGTATCCTTCTTCTCACCTTCAACTTGTTCACCTTGCTTGCTGTCTGTAATTCCAGGAGATCAAATGATTACCAACAAAAATGTAAGTCAAACAATCTTGGAAGAAAATTTATTGATTTAACAAAACAAATGTTAATCGCCAGGTCATGCATGAGCTCACCTTGTAAAGTATCCCGGTCAGAAACCAGTAAGCCTTGGATCCAACTAGTGTCTTACTATTTATTGGCAGGACAAGGACAGAAACTACCTGCCTGTTTATTTGACTCATTTTCTGCAACATTTATTGCAGTACACTGGAAACAACCCCAAAAAAGGTATGAACAAGGCAGTAGCTGTACTGCGCTATACTTGCACCCAACAGGACCTCTATTTGTACAAAGATAGAAATGTTCTAAATATATCAAGCCTGTCAAGTGTCAACTCCTTAAAAAGGTGCAATTTTTCCTAGAAATAGGCCAGGATAGCACCAGTACAAAAACTCAAGCTTCCTAATTGACCTCTAAAACAAGAATTCTGGACTCCTCACTCCGTAAACAGGTAAACAGGGGAAAAGCAAATTTTCAAATTATAGAAACATGTGTACAAAACAATTTCAAGTTTCACAAGCCATCATTTTCTGTCAGGAGCTTCCAGAAGGCAACTGAAACCAAATCTTGCCTGTTCTACCCCACAAAAGATGGGAACCTCCGCATTTGATCCATAAACAAAGGAAAACCAGGCAAGATGATCTCACAACAAAAGAAAATGCATACACTAAATGAGTTACCTTCGTCATTCTTGGAGTTGTTCCCAGAAAGACCAAGTTCAGCCAACACGGCATCCAGCTCAGCCAGCTCCTTCTTCTTCAGCTCCTTCTTTGACAGTTGTCTCTCAGTATCCTTGGCAGGTTGAGGTGGTGCCGGGACCAACTTATTGGGAACTGGTTCGGTATGATGTGCTGCTTCCTCTTCATCAGCATCCTCTTCATCATCTCCCTCATCAATGCCGAGACCTTCATCCTCACTTTCACTCTCCTACAATGTCAGACAAGAAAACATGGCTGTAACATATTTGCATAAAAGATATGGGAAATGGTGATGATAAACCCCCACAGACAGCTCCATTAACTTAAAAAACCCTCTTTTACATTATAAGGAGTTGCCAACAGCCTACCTAAATAATACCTATGATACAAACAGGAGTAACTGTGCACAACGGGTAAAAGGATTCAGAAGTTGCTTTTACATTTTAGAAATCCAAAGAACAAAAACTCCAAATTCTTAAGTGGATATTTTTTAAGGTGCTGCCCAGCTAGTAGTTATCAGCAGCACACCTTTTTAATAAAACAGGAAATGATGACAGAACCAGTAGAAAACCCGTATTGCATTGCGAATTGATATAATTGAGATAATGGAAACAGATTGCCGCACAATTAATATGGCACACAAAAAGGTGTGCTTATGAGAGCTTCAAAAATTGGCAAGTACTAGTAAAACAAACAGCAAACATCGCGGCATTTTATTGCGAAATTTGAGTTTGCAGATGTAATGTAGATTAACTTGCTAACATTTGAGGTCACTTTCTAAAGTTGAAATTCCACAATTAGTTAAAAATGTTCTTAAAAGAATTATTTTGTTTAAAAAGGTAAGGGCAAGTAACTAAGACATACAATTGCCACAAGAAAAGTGTGGATACACTCTTAATAAACATATTTCCACAATACCTTTCATATTAAGAAGCATCAGAATGGATAAAATATATAGTTCTAACACTGTCCAGCCATAAACATGTGACCCAACAATAATTTTCATTAAAACAATTTGATATATGACCCTCATCACTAAATATGCATGAGCACAAATTGCGTGATTAATGTAGCAACACAAGACATAAGAAGGCTGTTTCAGTTTTTAACTTTTTACGAAATTATTAGCAGACTAATCTAATAACTAAATGCATAGATTGAGGTAATAATATGAAACAACACTAATCTTTAAGAAATAACAATGCGGAGTTTAAAATTAGAAGAAAACCTCCTCCATTGTAGGGTGGGTCTTGGTCCCCCTTTGGTCAGGTTGGTTCCAGGAGGTCTGCAGCGGGGCCGTGTTGGCATAGAAGTCATCATCATCATCCTCAACGTCAGCCCATGAGGTGGCGTTGAGAGTTGTTGGGGCCCATACGACAGGTTGAGGCTCAGGCTCCGTATTGCTACTCCCGTGCTTAGAAGAAGCCTTTTTCGATGATTCCTTGTCCGACTTCTTCTTCTTCTTAAGGGTTTCTAGCGCCGCAAAAACATTAGAGTTGACGACCCTGGCAGGACCGTCATCTCTCCTGTTGCCACCACCTACCATACTTAGTTGGGGAAATTGAGAAAGGATTTGAGTGTGGGTCGAGCGTCGCTGTTGTCCCGAGATCGAATTGGGTCGATCTGAGCTCTATGCGCCTAATTTAAAAAAACAAAAAAAAATGGGATCGAAAGATGGAGATAGAATTAGGGTTTGGTAGATTTTTAAATTTGGGGGAAATTAGAATTCTTGGAAGGAATTTTGGGATAGGAAGAGTTAATGAGCGCTTGAGAAGAGGAGGAGGATTTGGTTAAAACTCGAAAGAGAGAGAAATGGAAATGGAGCTCCGGAGAGAGAGCGGCGATGGATTTGGTTTGGTTTGTTTATGAATGGGATTGGGAGATGGGAAGGGAAACAAACACACACCAGAGAGAAAAACGAGCAGCTTTTATATTTTGGTTACACCTGGATCACTGGAACCTTCCGTTCCTCTCAAACTTTGTACGATCCCAACCGTCCGATCAGTTGGAATCCTCTGTTGCCATGTACGGACAGACACGATGTATCATCTATCATTCATTTCATGTATCGCTTGATTCGCTTCTTTCCTTCCGCTTTTCTTCTTTTTCAACAACAACAACAATAATAATAATAATAGGAACAACCTATACATGTAATATGTATGGATTAATATATTTATATTTCTTTCTATTATTTTTGTCTGGTGTCAACATGCTGGTGAGATGATATTAGGATTTTATCCATATGTTAAACAAAATTATGAAAACCACAAAATGCGTAAGACTCTACTACTATTATTATTTCTATAATCTGTGTTTATAACAATTTTTGTTTAATTATAATTACAACCAATTCTATAGTTATCAAATCAAAAGCGTAATTATAAATGGTTTAAATAGACAGTGTATCTAATTTTATATTTTTTTTTTTAAATCACATTAAAAAAGTAAGCGATTTGAACAACTCCTGACTTAAATTTATCACTAACTAAGCACAAATCCACCAAATGTTGGATTTATATTTTTTTTATCGTCTATTTTAATTTTTAAACTTTGTGAATTTAAATATTAATTGTCATATTTGTAGTGCCAACACATCGCATCTCATGATTAATTATTACGTCACCAAAAAATTTCTTAATGACTACAAATAAAGTACATGGACCATATTTGAGCCAATAAGTTGGACAACTCAATAAATTATATTGAGCCAGGCCCTAAACTAAATAAAGCCAAACTCGGCTCGGCTTATATTTTATCACACAAATAGGGTCGAGCCCGAGTCGAGCAGAACCGGCTCACGAGCAAATTAAAGATAGTAAAGTTGATAGTTTCAATTTGTAAGTATTTGTCTCGTTTTAAATTTTGCTTAACAATATCTCGTGAAAATGCAGTCATAAAAATGTTAATGTCATGCACAGACAATATAAATAAAAGTCTAATAAAGATTATTTTTGATAATGTTGCACCAGTAAAAGCAAAAAAAAAAAAGGAGGTCGTGAGGTGTAGCTAAGTACGAATTCAAATTTTTTTAGTAGTGTATATTTTATACTTTATCTATCAGAAAGATTAGGAACAAATGAGCTATTAGAACTAGTAGCAAAAGATTTTTAATATTTTAAAATGAATTCTAAAAAAATAGTAGCAAGAAATAACATACAAGATATCAATTCATCAGTGAAAATATCAAGTTCTGTTATAACTACTTTGTTGGACTGGATGAGCTCATGAGCTAAGCCGAGTTGAGCCAAGTATTTACATACTTCTCTTATTGAGTCGAGTCGAGTTTAAGCCGATCCTAGCTCATTAACAGGCCTCCATATAAGTGCATTTTATAGAGATTGAGAAAAGCGAACAGATATATGACAATTTTTTTGCTCGTGGGTATTATCAATGATAACAAAATACAATATGATTTTTACTCTCACGGAAAACATAATGGAACTATAGCAATTTATTGTTGGCTCTTCAATATATTTCATCGAGTTGTAGTTCGATTTTAAACAGTGATACCTACATGAAATTTTGTTGGACAGCGAGAATATATTCGATAATAATTTGGATATATCCCACCTCATATAAATGTAATTAATAAACAACATAACATTCATAAATAACAAATAAACAGTGTTGGTTTATACAAATTATGGGCCAAAACGTGCTGTGTTTGTAAATTTCATCAAATATATATCCAATTCTAACCACTCTGTAAATAAATAAACCGATGTTATCTTTAACTAAGATTATTACTCAAACTTCACTCTGAAAAGAATATTATCAATTTCAAAATAAATTGAAATTTACAATGATAATTATTATAATTTTTTTGAGAAACAGTATTTGATCTAGTGTCAAAGTCAATGCTCTCTGTGTAAGAGGTCGTAGGTTTGAAATCCGAAAATAATAATATTTTGGAATATTAAATAGTTGCATGGCTTGATCTCCAACTTTTAACTCAAAAAAATATTATAAAAATCTGACAGTCAAATAAATTTTAGACATAAATAAATATTTGTATAATAAAACAACACGATTAATATTTTTTTTAAGGTTGCGAAGTCGTGAGCGGGACTCGAATTCTCATTCTTTGAGTAGCCACAATCCTAAAATTATTTTTTCTAGCCAACTATGCTATTGTACCATCTCAACAGGATTACCATTACAAAAGTTCTTACGGAGAATGCAAATATATGTTCCATGTTAATTACAGAGAAATTATGAGAAAATATGAGCCTTTCGATTATAATAAATTAGAATATTAAAATTGGATATGACATAGATATATAAAAATTTGAGACTTAATCGCCTTTTATTAAATTTTTGGTGGCGTGGATCAGCTCGGACGGCTGAGATTAGAGAGAGCTGAGAGATCAGTTTTAGTAGATCACGTGGTACGGTATGGTCCAGGTGCAGCTGACAATTAACAGAGGGAAGAAGAGGCAGGGGCGTGACTGCTAGTGCTCGTGACGATTTAGGCGATCCATCCTTAAATTATCCCTTCGGTGAAGAACGGAAACACCATTCATTTACGCCTCTATTCATTTGCGTGTTGGTATTGCCTCTCGGTCTCGGATATAATGGGAACTAGTTTACTATTATCTTATTCCACTGGAGCACGGGACTGCGATTCCACGACAGCGACCTCCCATCCGTTGGATTTGCATCTTATCCAGTTTATCAAAAGCTCAAATCCCGATTCTGCTGTTGATTTCATGTCGGTGATACATTAACGGCGCCTCAAAACTCAAAAGCGTTAGTAGCTACTATAGCTAATGACTAATATATATACTTATACTGTGGGACTGTGGGTTCCCGTTCCTCCAATCATAAAATATTTAATAGAGCAAAAGGCTAAGCTTTCATATCTCAGTTCAACCAGGCTTTGCTCTCGAGGTGGAGGACAATCTGCCATGCTGCCACGTCAGGATAGCCACAGTTTTCTGTTTTTCTCATTGGCCACAAGTCAGCAACAACCAAACAAAAAACCTTTTCTTTTCTTGCTTATGTACTATTTTCTTTTTTTTCTCTTTTTTTCTCTTTTGGGGAGGGGAAGAATATTCTTCGCTTCTGTTACCGGGCTTCATAATCATGATAATTAGTCTATCAGATGATATGAATGGAAAGAGACACGTCAAGTTTCTATCCTATAGAAAGCAATATTATTATTTTCAGAACTGCAACTGGGTCCACCCCAACCAAATAAACAAAGAAGCAATCATTATTAGAAATGGAATTTCATAAAGAAGTTACAAGCCCCTGAAATCAGAGCCACGTGGCAATTGCTCCAAACCCTTTACCAGATTACTCAATGGCTATGCAAGCCTAGCCTACTTGATGAAGAAAACTTTCAAAATCAACCCATAATAAAGTCTATCTATATTCAATGCAACAAGGCTAGGATTGTTTTCCATAGTCCAACATATGATATAAGCACTGCTCTATTATAAACAAACAATACCAGGCTAAGAGCTACAAGGCCTTCGATCCAATAGGCATGGTCGAACATTTACTGTAAAGAAGAGAAAAATACACCACAACATAATCAAGGAGGCCCCAAAAAAGAAAGCATTATTTTGTGCTAATAGAGCAAAAAAAAATAATACAATTATGCAACAAAGAAGAGGAAAATCATGAGGAAGACCATGAGGACAAAGAAAATCTTGATCATGAGCCACCTGTTTGATGAAATGCTATTTAGGTACTTCAGCAGCTGACCTTGTGCTCCTTCCACATTGGCCAATGTGTCTTCCATGTTCTCATCAATTCTGTAATAATTTGATCATCTCAATTAATTCACCATTGCAAGAATTGAAAATGGTGAAGGAAATTGTCAACATTTACAGTTTGAGTGTAAAATCAGATGGCTTATGCAAATGCTGGTTAAATATTTGAGACAGCAGTTAGCTCACAATACTACACTACTAAGCAGGGAATTTGAGAACTCCCATGGTTTTGGGCCTCTTCAAGGTCGACATTTTGGACCAAAACTTCTATAAAGGCAAAAGGATTTCTTTTGAATCAACTAATTGGTTAAGAACAAACACCCTGTCTTAAAACCTATCGAACTAGTGTTTAATCACCCTGTACTCTAAACACCAATAAAATATCAGGTAAAGTATTATAAACCAAACCATAATGTTATGATCAGGTATCTAATTGAGATGAGTAAAAGGAAATTGGCAAGAACCCTCGACAATAAGCTAAGAACCTGATTTCTCTTTATTTGAGGAAATAACAAAAGAAGGAACAACCAATATTCATCTCAAATTGCCGAGGACACCAACTTTGAGGGTGGAAGGAGAGATGGAGGCATGGAGCAGTTGGAAATTAGGAAATAACAGATTTGCAATTGAGAACCATACATAATGTCTGACGATGTTAATGCATACTAAGTCGTCATGGCAATCCTGTACAGAATCAACTTACACTACATGGCGCCACCCGGGGAAAGCGCTACAAAGGTCTCAACCTGCTTAGCATGAGGATCTTTTTAACTTTTGAACTACAAATTACTACGTTGGAAAGGACAAACATGTGAATACATCCATAGGAATGAGAAACTTGTCAAAAGTACGAAACCCTGTTGTTATTTTCTAGTCAACTGTGGAAGGGTTTCATGAATAGTGGAGCAACTATAGGAATATGATGCAAATATGATGTGAATAGATGAGAAACTGCATAACAGGAATTCAATCCTAAAAAATCAGTAAACTATTTTCTGCCAACAGCACATGCCATCAAAACTATGAGTCAGATAATACAGACAAAAAAATTCTAAATATCTTAGCAAGGAAAAGCTCAACAGGGTATCTAGAAAACCTGATGGCGATCTCTCCCTGTTGGGAAACCATGGTCGCGAGCTGGGTGAAGATGTTGCCCAGTTCATGAATGGTCGATTCGACATTTTGGAGAGCCTCCGCTCTGCTCTGCATGTAGCTGTCTTGCTGCACCGCCAATTGTTGCTGTTGCTGCTGCTGCACCATCAGCGGTTGAGTCGACGATGAAGCATCCCCATTCCCCTTTTTCCTGTATTAAGCAGAAAGACAGAGGCTGTTCATGAAAATCTATTAATACACACTTCAGTTCAAGTCCCAAATGTCCATTAAATTTACTAATTATAAACAATACACACACAAATCCAGGCTGGGCATAACATCACCAGAGAAGTACTGGTAGCCATGTCACTATCAGATTGCTTTCACATTTATCTTCCTTGTGTGCATTCTACCTTTTGTTTGTCAACTGTTCAAAACATGATAATAAGGCTTATTTTGAAGCAAAACCATGATGTTCTGGACAAAAACACAATAAAAAGGATGCAGAGTTCAGTTAATACTGAGCAAAACAGATCTTGCATGAGTCAGAGGTAAGAATCAATTGGCAGCATGTACCAGAATGAGTAGTAACACATCAAAATTGCCCTGGTAGCCAAACAGTATTCAATAGTATAGGACATAAACATTGTATGTACTGATACCAAAATATTGAACCTTATGAACATTAAAATAATGTATAAACCTATTAGTCAATGTAGACCTTGGAAACAGAGGAGCAGAGGCAGACGAATCAGTTGCCCACGGGGCAGGAGGGGCAGCAGAGTCAGATGAATTGCCTCTAGACACAATAGGTCGCTGCCTTATAAAAGGATTCGCCGGTTCCTTTCCAGCTGTGGCAGAGAACAGCTTTCTCCTATCCTCGTGCACTTTCATGTTCTACATATCACCAGTCCATTATCATTAATTATTCCAAAGGAACTTCAACATAAGCAGCTCAACTTTTTTTTTTTTCCATTTTATTTCTTCACAAATTATTTTTGGGTTTACTGCAGATAAATCCGACTATTACCAGTTATCCCCAAAGTATCTACAAGTCTATCAAGTTGCTTCTCACTTTAAGTCAACCAACTTTCTAACTAATTGATGCAAATAACTAATATATAATTGTAGTCCTTTGTAATAAAAGAGATGATTTTCAGCATCACTATCCAAACAATGGAATCAGAGGTGCCTAATTTTTCAAAAATGGTGAAATATTTGTAGATTTTGCAGAAAATATATAAACTAGCCAAAATAAAAAATAACAAAATTCAACCTCTGTCCTCATGGTGAGAACATCCTTGAACTCGTTTGTTGTGCTCATGAGGCGGTTTTTCAGATTATCTATGACAGTACTGGAGTGGCTGGTGGTGTCTCTCGAGATGTTACCACTCTCATTTTGTGAATCACATAAGTGCTGAAGATCAGCAACTGCAGTACTTAGAGCCCCAATATCCTTTTTTATTATAGCCGTCAGGTCTTGAATGTCTTTTGTTGGGTCGTCGAACACTGATGTTCTCTTGGCCACTGCAATAACAGAGGAAATCAGACGGTGCAATATAGATTAACATATCAGGCATATTTACATTCAAGAAGTCAAAGCTCTCTCTCTTTTTGAAACCTTGGCAGTGGTTGCCAAGTATTCTCTCTCTCTCGCTCCCCTTCCCTCCCTCCCTCCCTCCCTCTTTCTCCCTCCCTCTCTCTCTCCATTCTCTCTCACACACATGTGCACACGCACCCCATCCACAAACACAGAGCAGAGGTTATAAGAGCCAGTGGTGCTATTAAGAGTTTTAGTACTTGTCAGCTAATGCATTGAATTAGAACGTACAACAATTCAACAAAAAGCTGATTTTGAGGTAAAATAAATACAGAAACATGATTTTCGATTCTTATGCTTAAATGTACTTGATGGAAACCAAAAGGGTAAAGGTGCCAGAGTGTAGCCATGGAAGAACCCCTCCTTACAATAGATCAAATTAGCTAAAAAAAAGCAACCGGAAGCGTAAGAAAGACAGAAACTGACATTTGGCTAGCCTGGCTAATTTCTCAGAAGTCTGGTGAATCCCAAGGCCGATCTTAGAAGCTCGTCTGTTAAACTCGGACTGAATGGAAGCCACAGCCTTCGTCCCCTCCAGTCTGGATCCGCTGGCGCTGGCGGTGGCGCTGGCGCTGGTGCTACCTAGGGCAACATTAAACTGCTTTCTGGCGCTCTCAACCGCCGATCTGAACTCGTTGGTGCGATCTCTGTAGGAAGAATGCGGCGGTCGAGTGGCCATCCGAGAAGAGGTCGAGCTAGCTAGATCTAGATTGATTTGTTATAGATCTGGGTTAAGAGTTAGCGGGGATCTGGGAGAAAGGTAGATTTGATTTGGGATTTGGAAGTCCGTGATGGATTGATTGGAGATATTATATTCTTCGATAAAGATTAAAGAGAGAGGAGAAGTTGGATGGAGAAAGGCATGAAAATTGGGGAGCGAGCGAGCGAGTGAGGGGAGGGAAGGTAAGGGAAGGGAATTAATCCATGGTCGTACTCATACATACTCATGGACTCATCACGGCGGTGGATGGTGAAATGGTGAAACCCTTAACCGTGAAGGCGTCAAGGCAATTTCACGCCAACACGGGCCCGTTTCGTTGCTCCAAAAATATATATATATATGTTTATTCAAACTTATTCAATAGTTTGGAGCGAAATTCTCCGACACCTGTTTTTTAGAAGCTAATTTTAATTCCGTGATTTTTATTCATGTCACTGTTCATTGAAATTTGTCAAATCTGTCCATCAAAACGAAATTCTATCAACACTACCCAAACTGGCTATTTAATAACCAGGTTTAATTTTTATTACGAACTGGCTATTAAATGGCCAGTTCCTATTTTTTTTTTTTTTTAGAAAAAGTTGCGATTTTTTTTATTTTTTTTATTAAAGTTTTAGAAATTTTTGATATGTTTCTTTGAAATTAGATAGAAAAAATATATGATTTAGTTTATTAGAAGGATTGAAACAAATAATCCGGATTAATATTTTTCAGATCGGGTTTTTCGCATCTGTAAGAAAAATTAAAATATTTCATTGTGTGTTATTGGAAAAAAAATAAAAATTCTTTGAATCTGAATTATTGATCCCGGTTCAAAAGTCACTTCTAAATAAGTACAAAAAATATTATAGTCTTTCTATTTTTTGAAAAAATAAAAAAAATTCTGCAACTTCGTAATCATTACAAAAAATATTTGAATCTGAGTCCTTCGTTGTTTTGATCTGATATAATTCTCGCATTAAAAAGTGTGAATTATGCATAAAAAAGGCCTAAGCCCGTTTTATTGCCATAAAACAAGAGTTTTACAAAATAAAAGAACTAAACACCAAACAGTAAATCACTCCAACAAACAGAGTAGCAACCAGCATGCAACTAACAGACAGACAAGAACTAAAATATAAGCAAAGACTAATCATCAAAAGATAAGGATGTGTTATAAAGGAAAATGATCAAGTCGATTCCTCCTCCAGCCAGCTCAGAACCCTCTCTGCCTCCTGATATGCCACCCACAGAGGGACTTCATCCACATCAGCCGGCATCCATTCCTGTGCAGCCGCCTGCAAGTCCCCAGATAATTGTTTTGTCCAATAAACAACAATAGAGATGATCATTAGTATCACATTTCGACATGAGTGTACAGCTGAATTTTGAAAACATAAATCATTTCGTTGTTTCCATATACACCAAATCACAGCACAAACAACTAGCAAGAAGGCAATTCTATGTAATTTCAGGAGTTGTAGAGCAAATTGCACCACATCGTCCATACAGTGCCAATTCTGACTAACATCCTGACATTGTCCCATATAAAACCAGATGGATTTAGCAAAGTAGCATTGAAAAAACAAATGATCCGCATCTTCCTACGAAGAGCAAAACTGTCAAGTGAGATCCTCTTGCCAACTCTTTTCCTGCAATTTAAGCTTGGTGAGAATTTTATTTTTGGACATTAACCACATGAAGACTCAAATTTTAGGGGAGACTGGTAATTTCCACCATAAGAAAGGTTTAAGTATCTGCACTCTAGAAAAATTAAAAAAAAAAAGATACATTGATTTCACAGTATAAAATCTTTTAACATCCCAATGCTCATTTATATCATATTGCAAACATTTACAATAAATCTGTCCGAATACTTTTGAATTATTGATTTTGATTCCTCGGAATGTCCCTTCGAATTAATTCGTCATATAAATTTTAGAATATTTTCCTCGTTCGACCTTTTATCTAACAAAACAAACTGGTTTGGCAAAAAGTTAAAATTTGCTCAGGTTTCATTTTGTGAAAAAAGAAAAAGAAAATTAGATTAAGGTTATATGCATGTATTGTCTTTTGGGTTTATAATTTGAACGCCAACGGAAAAAAAAGATCGTGACAAAGCCCAAAAGGTAGATACAAAATCTGGGGAAAAAGAAACGGTGTATTAATGTATGGGCATGTTACAGGGCTCAAGAAATATCAGCAATTGATTACGAAAACTGGGCTTGATGAAGCCCACTTAATAATATAAAGGCCAAATTGGACAATATTTCCCATTGGTTCCCCTAATAGATTATTTTATTTATTTTTTTGGATGAGGCTGGCAGCCGACAACTATTTAGTTGGGCCATATATACGAACTAAAAATAGGAGTCTTTAAAGCTACTATCCTATATCACTGAGGAAGAGTTGGATTGAAGAGTTAGATGATTGATTTCGTGTAGTGTAATTTTTAGGATAGTCATAAATCATAATCATAAATTGATAATGCAATAATAACATTGCATA
>CAXKVW010001525.1:0-42594 GCA_964058825.1 Carex arenaria
TAACTTATGTATACAACGTAAATGTAACACATAAAATTGTACATCCTTTTTGTGTTCAATTTAAATGATATGAAGAGGTCAAAAAAAAAAGTGTTGCCATTATACAGTCAAGTATATTTTAGAGGTGCTATCGGGTTGGGTCGGGTCCGGATACTATTATATTTGGATCCGTACCCTAAAAGTGTTTGGGTCCAAATTTCAATCCATACACTTATTTGTTTCAAATCGGGTCCGGATCCGGATACCTATCTACCCGTAGATATTTCGGGTCCAGTCTTTCAGTTCCGGGTAGATAGATACCCATAACTTGTTTGTAGATTATCGGATCCAGTTCGGATCCATAGCGGTTCCGGATCCGGAGCGGGTATATGTCACAACTCCTAAGTATTTGAGAAATCATTTACATTTAAATATAATTATAATTTCTTAACATCTCAGTATCTCACATAATAAATCATTATAATATAAATTAAAGGTTGTTGCAAAATAAAAATTATACTATTGTTCTTGTTCATAAATAATAATACTATTGTTCTTGAAATTAAAAGATTGAAGAAGAGATATAATTTTTAGAAAGTAAAATATTGGTTGACAAAAGATCAAGAAGGATATATGGTAGATTTTTTTTATTTTAATGAGATTTATTACAAGGGACATATCTAGCAATAAATTTCCATAATTATGGGGAGGATATAAGGGAAATGATATATGCAATAAATTTCCAACGCAATAAATGTTATAGAAAAAATTAATATGCAAATGAGATTATTGGAGTGGTGTGACATTTGTTGATCGGATATTAAATTAATATGCAAAACTAATATATGTTTTATCGGGTATTTATACGGGTATCGGGTCGGGTTCGGTTACGGGTCGGATAATAAAATCAAACCCATATCCTACCCATTACAATATCGGTTCCGGTTCGGATCCAGATCAGATATTAAATTATTAAATTTGTAACCGTACCCATAATTTAACCGGTTATATTTTTGAAACCATACCCTACCCAAATGAACCGGATCCGGGTCGGTTTCGGTTCGGATCCGGTTCGGTTCCGGATCGGTTCCGGATAATCGGATAAAAGTAGCACCTCTAGTATATTTGTTCATTTTATGGAAATACTGATCTTGTGAAAAATGAACTAAAACATTTAAAATTGTACATAGACACATCCCATGTCATAGAACACAGTTAATAGTTTCAATTGAAATATAGATTGTGAATTTCAAATGTGTGTGTGTGTGTGTGTATAGAGAGTGAGAGAGAGTAGAACTAAGGTGTTCTTAAGCTCACCAAGCCCCTTTGTGAGCTTAACTAAAAAATTTATTGGTTTAATTTCAAACGACACATCCAATTCGTTGAAACCTATTTACTTCATGAATGATGAGTTTACATGTCAAAATTTTAAATTATTGAACTAATTTAGTATGAAATCAAGTGATAAAAACAAGATGATTTATAAGTTAATTTTTCATCATTTTTTGACCGCTTGACTTTATACTAAATAAGTTTGAAAAATTATAAATTTGATATGTAAATGCATCACTCATGAAGTAGATTGATTTCAACAATTTGAATGTGTTGTTTGATGCCAATTCAATAGATTTTAAAGTTAAACTCACAAGAAGGCTTAGTGAGCTTAAGAATACCCTAGTTCTAATATATATATAGATTTTTTGAAAACAATGTTCTTTTGAATTTTTTTAATAAAAAGTTGTGATTTTCAAAAATTCTAAAAAATAGTAAAAATAAATAAAAAAATGTAAATTTGGTCTCCAAGCACATTTTAATAGGAAGATCATGTTTGAAGGTTCAAATCAATTATTTGAACTTTGAAAATGAAAATATAAGTGGGAAGTAAAATTCTCTCTTTAATTCTCAAAGCAAGTTAATTAGTCGATTTATATATACACACACATTAACACACACACACACACGTATATAAATGTGATAGTATTTTATGACAATGAAATGCTCCTCTCAATAAATTCAGGTCGCTAAAGAATTTTTGTAATAGAAGGTTACTTTAGCATCTTACATATGGATCTTGGTTAAATTATCTCCACTTCACTTGTTTGGAAAAAAAAATGATATACTCGCTATTCAACAATTCAACATAATTTAGGTGGTAATTCAGAATTATTTGCTTCGAAAGCAGTTTAAGTGCCAAAGATCTTCAAATGTTCTTATGGAATTCATTTGATAAATTAATTATGCTGATTAACGTTTCAATTTTAAAAATTCATATCCCAAAAACAGAGAAAAAAACTAAAGAAGTATGTTTTGTTCGCACTATACTTTTAGGAAGCAATTCCAGCACATGAATATTTATCAATTTCAACATGCACAGAAATATATTTGATCTTTAATTCAAAGCTTAATTGTCCCAAGTTAAAAGTTTGTGAAGTCTAGATATTCATGAAATCCAAAAAATTCGAAATCCATTATGTGGGCATGATCGAGAACTAAATATAACGATATTGCTATTCTTCTTGTATCTATTTTAGAAGAAATTATACAATCCAAGAAAATATCATTAAATTTGAAAATCCATATAGTTTTCTTTGGATTCCTATCCATGTAAAATCCATATAAGACTTCTACAAGTACTAGCGAGATGATATATATATCACGCCACCAAGTCCTATTTTTGTTCTTAAATCCACGGCGCTAGCTGCTTATATTTAAAATTCTTTTATATTCATTTTAGATAGCATTTTTGTTTTGTTTAGCCAAACTGAACTGGCAACTAGCACAACAATGTTGGCAAGAAATTATAGCCATTCTATCTGTAATTTTTTTTTTTTTACGTTTCTTGGTTCTCCACGTGATAAAAAAAAAAACCCTGTGTCATTAGATGAAACATATATTTTTTTCATATCAAAATGGTTACAAATATAATTACGGATGTTACTCATAACAAATATTTATTAGTTGATGGACAAATAAGCAGCTAGTTGATGGTTATAATACGATAAAAACAGAGACTGATGAGCAATAATAACGAATAAAGAAATTGAGATACATATTTAAAAGAAAGATGTGGTATTATATCAATACATAAGACTAATTAAAATTTATCCATTAAGAGAAAGGGAAAGAGACAACAATACTCGGAGGCATATATGACAAAACCAATATTCATATTAATATCCGTGTTAATTTCGTTTGCACACCCAGTCAGATTAAAAGATCATATTGCCAGAGCCGTTGCATGAATATCTAAGACAAAGTAACATGTGTTCCGAAAAAAAAATAAATAAATAAACAGAATAAATCTGCTTTTGATGTTATTAAAGGCAATATTAATTTCAGATATATTCTCAAGTTCTGAGATTCGCTCGGATATAAATCTTCCGTAGGGGAGCCTCTTGCAGAGATTCGCTCAACCAACGCAAAGGGTGGAACCTTTGTATTGCTAAAAATTCTTTCGTTTAATTTCTTTGCTTCCATATGAGCCAAGAAAGACCTTGCCTTTGCATCCAATCACATAGATTGCATCCAATCAAGACCTGTTAGGAGGAATGCAAGAAGAACAAGGGATTGGATATTAGCTAGAGCAAAGCCAAATACAGCTACAAACCTATTTCAAATAATTTGTTACTAATACTAGTGAGTTCGAATAACCTTCCACTTCCAACTGTTACGATTGGGACAATTTGTGACTTAAACACATACATATGTATTTCGCTACAATTACATGTCAAATCTAGGTGTACCAATTCTAAGACTTTATAATTAAGCTATTCACCTTTTAAATAAATGTTATAAGGGTTCCAATTAATTATTTCTAACCTAAAGTCATTCCTATACAAGATTTGGCCACAATCAATACATCGTTAATCCCCTAAGCAATAGTCTAAAACACTTCGTGAGATTCGCGGTTTCATGCATACAAATCACACATACTAGAATATTAAATTCGAAGAACAATCGTTCAATCAAAGACAATCATCATAAAAGAACCAAGTAAAATAGATATTAAACCAACATCAAGTTTACATGCCTATGTCTCAAGAAAAGGGAACTACTCACTCATGTTCACAAAAACATCCGTGATCGAATAAAGAAAGTGCAATAAAATAACAAAGAAAACTAAGGGGAATAGAAAGCTCCAAATCCTTGTAGAAATCATCGTGTTCTTCAAGTTCTTCTCCTTTAATTTGTTGTTCGCCTTGCTTCACGCCTCAATTACAACTTAGAAAGATTTAGAGATGGAGAAAGCAGAAGAAATGTAGAATTGAATGGTGAATGCTTTGATTGAGGATTGTGATTGCTTTGAATCCCACAAGGGGACCGATACCTTCTCTCGCTGCCCACCCTTTGATTTATAGCCATTTTGTAATTTTGAGAGCAAACAAAAAAGATTGGAAAGTGAATCTGATGAATATATGATTTGGTTTTGGAAAGAAATTGCATTGGTGTGGCCAAGTGTGACCACACAAACCGAATATTCTGCCTTGGCTATGTTTTTAGGCCTTATATGTAAGTTCTCTTGGTTTGGGAAGCACATAAAGACAATAAGGAAGTGAATCAAGCGAGATCTTGTAAGATATGGTAATAAATTCCTGCTGGTGATTCTCTAAAATGGTTCCTGTGACTTACACATTCCAAATTTTGATTTTTTAACTTCATAGAGTTGTAGATCTTTTATTTGCCCAAATCGGAGTTAGTATGACTAAAATATGGCCAAAATACGAAAGTGTGTTGGAAGCTGAAATTTTATGAACTTAGTGGGTTTTTGGATAGTGCGGCCGCACAGAATCAAGCTTGGGCTGCACGAAACCTCTGAAAATTTTGGAGATGCTTTTGGATAGCAGGTTTTTGACTCGTATGGCTGTATAAATTAGGCTTGGACCGCACAAAGGCTCTGGAAATTCCGGAGCAGTGTATTCTTCAACTGTGAGGTCACACAAATTGGGCTTTGGCCACACAGATTGAACTGTGCTCACAAGAAATGAGCTGTGGCCGCATAAAATAGGCTCTGGCCGCATGAAATATATGTTTTTGGTCCAATTCTGCATTTAAGACCAGATTTCGACACTAACTTGGAACTTGATAATTTTAATATAAAAATATATAAAATAGATAATAATAATAGGAGGAATTTGACCTAATTATTGGGATAAAACATGATCTATCTCTACAAATCTTTATGCATACCACATAGTCAACCTTGCCTAAGTTATTCATTTAAAATACTTTTCGCAATAAAGACTTGATTACCTTCCGGTGCAGGAATCTCAGTCCAACTTCTTGACCTCTTCATCAAATCGAATATTGCAAACCTTTTTCTGCATCCCTGGATCATGTAGACATTATTTTCCAAATGTCAATTCAAGAAATGGGTAATTGCAAAGAGTATCATTATAGACTTGAACATAGCTACAGGTGAAAAGGTCTAATCTTAATCAACCTTTTGAATTTGCCTGACTCTTTCAGAATTAGTCGTGCTTTTGTAGAGAACATATATAGTTCCTATTTATAAATCTTGCATATATATATCCTCGGCCCTTTGGAGCAACAGTGTATCCAAGCGAAGAGATCTACGCTCTCTTTTTTTTTTTAGATCTATCACAGTTTTATCGTAGTAACAATGTATGTAAAGTTTTATTGATACTCTCATGCATGATGTGAGATGAGATGGTCACATAATTGTTTCATTAGCGTTTTGAAAGGTGTATAGTCGCCTTTTCTGTGGTAGTGTGAGTATGATAACAATTTAAATGTGTATAGTCACAATCTACGTTTGACAGCTCGTCAACTTACGTCGTAAATATATATAAAAAAAAAAAAAACAAAATTGAATCAGCTACAAATTTTAGTGACCGATTATTTAACTGATTTTCTATAATTAATGTTTTAATATAACAAAAGTACAAACAGAATTGGATTAATCCACAATAATATATCATATACATACGTACATATATTTAAATCGCAGAAACAACTTCATATTCCTCTATCCTCAATTTCATTATATATACCCTCGTAATATAAAGTACAATACCTATTATTTAAACATGCCAAAATGAAAAATACAAATTAAAGAGAAGTCTGATTACATGATAGCAAAAGTTTCGAAAAATTTAATCAGACTCTAATTGACTAACACCAGCGAGCGCTGTAAGATCAAAACTCCAATTGGACGAACTACAAAAGTTTTGTTTATTTTCCTATATTTTGTTCCTCATAATTTCTCTCAATTTTCTTTTATTTCCTGATTATTTTTTTGCATTTTTTCCCTCTATTTATTACCGAAACCAAATTAGAGAAATGAGATATTTAATTAAAGGTGTACCAAGTGGTAGCGTTTAGTGGGGT
The DNA here is from genome assembly GCA_964058825.1 of Carex arenaria. Taxonomy (NCBI): domain Eukaryota; kingdom Viridiplantae; phylum Streptophyta; class Magnoliopsida; order Poales; family Cyperaceae; genus Carex; species Carex arenaria. The sequence goes on from CAXKVW010001525.1 coordinate 6,328, forward strand.
AGTTGGGGTGAAAATGAGGTGTTTGCCATGCATGAGGCCGCGTGGCAGGACATTTTGTTTATGTTAATATTTTTTCAATTAAATCCTTGAACTTGTTAATTGTATAAGTCAATTGAGAATAATAATTTGAAAATATTATTAAAATTAAATTTTAATGATTGTTACATTTTTTTTTCCACCTTGAAGAAGAATTTTGATCTCAAATTCAAAGGACTGATAACAAATAAATGAAACAGATTAAACATAAATTATATCAGATTTATTGAAAATGATTTTCTCAAAAGATACAACAATATACTAAAATTAATTAAAAAAATTCAAATGGAATAAAAACAACAATACATTTAAGGAACCAAATACAATCCGAAAAATGAATGCTCTGATATCAATCTATCATACCGGATTGGGCTGTGTTGATACACTTCAAAACAATTATGTTATATGCTGTAGGGTTTATCTTTTAGTTCACCATAGGAAGACTCACTGGAATAGTTCTACCAAATTCTGGACTGCACATTGCCCTACTCTACATGATACTTCTTATACATGATACTTCTGATGTGGGTGCACATTTCCATTTTTTTTAAGTTAATATTTTTTTAAATTAAATCCTTTAATTTGTTAATTGTACAAGTAAATTCAGAAAAATTATTATAAAAATATTATCAAAACTAGAGATATTTCAATAGGTATATTTATAGTTCTCCCTATAATACAAATAAAAAAGCTAGCAAACATAGATATGTTTTATAATATAAATCGAGAACAAGCTACAACTTAGAAAGAATCACACTCTGAGTTATATGTTAATTTGGGCACTCTTTTTCACGATATTTTGTGTTTGTCGTAAAAAAAATATGAAACTTTTTTTTCAAAAGAAATATGTTAAGGTATAATATTTTATTCGCAGAAGTACTAATTTATACCAAAGAATATTACAATATAAAAGAAAAAAAAAGCCTAATATATAACATTAATTGCAATTTTTGTGAGACAAATAAAATTAAACACAATACTGCATACATAATATATTGATTCAAGATCTAATATTTTTTTGTTTTTTTTTTCGGATTTTTGTGAGACAAATAAAATTAAATGTATTGATTAAACAACAATACATTTAAGGACCCAAATACAAATAGATATGATTGGGTCGGGTACGGAAATAAACTTCGACAATAAAAATCTGTCTTAATCGGAAACAAATCTGCTGCAGGTCCCTACTTGTCCAAATCAAACCATTCATTTATTTTGAGATTCGTACATAAAAATTAACTGCTTTGAGATTCGTACATTTCAAAAAAAATGAATGGCTTGATCTGAACAAGCAGGGACCTGCGATTCTAGCAGATTTATTTCCGTCTTAATCTGACCCGTATTTTCAAGATCCGATAAAGAAGGCCAGAACGACTAACACAGAAAAGCTTTGACAAAAATTAGATCAGTCTCATCTCCCGCTCTCACACAGAACGACTAACACAGAAAAGCTGAAATCAAAATGGCCGAACAAAGAGAGAGATCAGATCAAGATGGGGGAAAAGTGCCAATGGTGTCAGAAGTTCTAGCCTCCGCTTCTGAAGCTTTGACCACTGCGGCTGCCGCTTTGACCTCAGCCGCAACAGCTTTGAACTCTGCCGCCAACGCTCTTGCTCACACCTCAATCACTGATGATAAAATTCTCGAGGTATTTCGCGTACACTTCTTCTTGCTTTCTCCTTTTGTGTCCCGCTTTTGAGTTGAGAAATCTTCAATTAGTCAAGAAAATATACCGATACTCCCATTCTCTCTGTGTTTGTGATGCATTTTTTTTATGAAAAGAACAATGAAAGAAGTGTATCTGTGGATTTATTTATTTATTTATAAAGATGTTTTCTTAGGGGTTGGAAATTGCTGAAACATTCTTTTCATAAAGAAAACAGTAGTTCATCTCTCCTATTTTCTATGCAAACTGTTTGTAGTGCGAAATTAACCCAACAGAAGCAAGAACGTCAGACCAAGTAAAAAACTTATTCGAAGACTTCAAAGCAAGACGACATGGAATTGTGAAAGCTCTCACGACAGGTATATCTTCTATTTGCTGTCGTCCTTCATTTTTTTTTGTTGCAAAATTTTGCATGAAACCTTTGTTAGTAGTCTCTGTATGGTTTATTCTTACAGTGTGCTGGAATTTAGGGGGTCCAGATACCTTTAGTCTCTGGAGGGTTTTAGAAATGTACAACAGAACCATCAGTCTCTGTTGTCTCTGTGGTCTTTCTAATTAATAGAGAGGATTGAGGTTGTATGATTAAACAGAGAGAGATACAAGCCAATATTTATTTAATCATAACCATTAATTACTTGTTTTTTCTTTTTTTTTGCCTGAAATTTTCATGTGGTTGTTTTGCAAATTTGTCAGATAGTATTTTTTGTAGGCAAATTAAGATGCCTTGTGGTTTTAGTTTGAAACTTTTTGAATATGACTTTTGTTTAGTATTTTACTTTTTTTGAGAAAAAATATGGCTTATGTCAGCAGTACCGGTTTCAGTTCAATCGTTTAGTCCGTGCTTCCCTTGTATCAATAACTGATAGACCTGAGTATCTTTACCAGTAGGCATTCCCGCTTGGTCTCCCGAGGGCTCTGTACCAGAAATCATACCAGTGACCTCAATACACCCCTCAGTGATACCAGAAGTGGCTTGTTCCATATTTCTAATTATGATATCTCTTCCTGTGCTCTTATTTGCCCCTTGTGTTCACAAAATTGCAACTGCCAAGCAACCTTCTGCATTAATTCTTCCATAGTCTTGTTTAATATTTTACTTGTTGGGTTCCAAATAAAAGTTAAGTGGGAGTACCTTCGAAAAAAAGTTTGGTACATCCCTTTATTTGGTCATTTTCCCCTCTTATTTTCTATACCATAATTATGAAATCATCATATTTTGCAGTGTTGTTGTCATTGATGATTGCCATTATAATTTTAATTAATTGCATTTTCTATCCTCTATGCTATTTACCTTTAATTTCCATATCAATTTGTTTTTGCAGAAGTTGAAAGTTTCTACAGAAATTGCAATCCTGGTGAGTGCTGTTATAATGATTAAAATTTATTATTTGATGACATCTCTAAAGAGATTTGTATTTGGTTTTACTTGAATGTTTGTTTTGAGGCATGTTACATATTACAAATTATACACTGTTTGTTATTGTATTATATACAAATATGGCAAATTTACCTAGTAGATAAACTCTCTTATTGTGCAAATAATATTCAGAGGAGTTGTTATGCCTATATGGGCTTTCAGATGGGAGATGGGAATTGATGCAGCCTGTGGAGGAGAACCCACCAAACTTCCCTGACCCAGCTATAGACATTAATGTTGCCAGAGCTTGGGGGGATAGAAATAAATGGCTTGACATTGTGGCTGTGCATAGTGATTCGTGGCTACTAGCTCTCACGTTCTTCTCGGGGTACGAGTTGGACAAAGAATCCAGGTGATAATCAGAATTGCTCTCTATATAGAAAAGCCCTTCAATTAGTAAAGAAAATGAACAATTTATTCTTCTCCGTTTGCATGTTGAGATTTTTTTACAAAATTAAAAAATTGAAGAATAAAAAAAAAATCCTGCAGCTTTTTAGATTCTGGAGATGCTTTTATTATATGGGCTGAGAATTTCGGGAAACATCATAAATTTAAATATTTAATTAATACTCACAGTCATTTACACTCTGTTGATCTTGAGTGGTTTTAACTCCATATAAATACAGACAAACATCCCTGGAATACAACTCTGCAAATTATTTGCAAAGTCCCTGGTTCTGTTCTTGACTTATATTATTGAATCCATATCAAATTCTGTAATAAACCCTGGGATGAACTTTTCTAGTACTTGAGCCTTCTTTGGATTGTTTTGACTAGCTTTTTCTTGGCACAGTATTTCATTTACTTAACAAGATTATACTATATTAGATGAACTGTGTATTAGCTAGCTTGTGTGATTGCAAGTACAGGAGTGAGCTATTTAGCATGATCAATAATTTGCCAACAATTCATGAAATTGTGACGGAAGCATCAAACACCCCTAAAAACAGTAACAAGGCCTGCACACTTGAGCAATTGTTTGACACATTTAAAGCAAGACGAGCTGGCATTTTGAAGGCTCTAACCACGGGTATATCTTCTATTTAATATCATTTTTTATTTTTATTTTTGGTAAAGTTTTGCAAGAAACAATGTAATTAGTAGTCTGTGGTTTAAAATTCGTATAGTAATGGAATTTAGGGCTGTAGCACACAAGAAAGGAGTGATGTTGTATAAATAAAGAGAGATGTAAACCAACCTTTATTTAAGGGGAGAATTTCACGTATACCTCTCAAAAACTTCAAATTACGTATTTTCCTCTCTAAAGTTTGAAATTTACGTATTTCCCCATCTAAATTTTAAAAACTCACAAATTTATCCATTTAATTGTTTTTTATATTCAAACTCATTCTAAATTTTTAAATACCCATTTACCCTTATTAGAAGCATATAAAGTCCATCATACTCAAATTTGAATCTGAAGGGTTCCTCTACCGTCTGATTTGTGTGCATCGCTTCAATAGTCGTGCTAATCTAACATGCATGGATGAAACCAATTATGATTAGCGTGTTGCTTTAAGATCTGTGCATATCGCTTCAATATACATGTGTTTTGCATCAAGATTCGTGCTGATCTTGCGTGCACAAATCTAAACGTAGTTAGGACGGTAGAGGAACCGTTTATATTCAAATTTGAGTCTGATGCAATTTATATACTTTTAATAAGGGGTAAAATGGGTATTTTATAAATTTAGAATGAATTTTAATATAAAAGACAATAAAATGGGCAAATTTGCGAGTTTTTGAAATTTAGAGAGAAAATACATAAATTTCAAACTTTAGAGGGAGAAAACGTAATTTTGAAGTTTTTGAGGGGTACACGTGAAATCCCCCCTTTAATGGTCAAGGAGAAATCATTAATTCCTATTTAATGGTCAAGCAGAAATCATTAATTCCTTTTTTCCTTCCTGAAAATGTAAAATATCACTATAAATGTCTTGTTTTGTAAATGTGTCCAATAATATATATTTGGTAGGCAAATTAAAATTGATTGTAGATTTATTCTGAAACTTTTGAGGATGACTTTTGTTTAGTATTTTACTTGTTGAGTTTTAAGTTATATAAGTGGCAGTACATTCGAAAATGACTTGGTACATCCCTTTATAGTTTATTTTCCCCTCTTATTCTGTAAATCGTAATTTTGAAATAATCATATTTTGTAAAATTATTGCCATTGATCATTGTCATTATTTTTTGATGAAGATAGATCATTGTCATTAGAATTTTAATTTTTTTCCTTTTCTGTTTTCTTTGCTATTTACCTTTTATTTCCTTATCAATTTGTTTTTCTAGAGAGAGAGTTTCTACAGGCGTTGTTATCCTGGTGAGTGCTGTTATAATTATTATATTTTATTAGTTGCAGATAATTTTCCCTCTCTTATTAACTAACTAATATTCAGGAAAAGACAATTATTTATGTCTATATGGCCTCGAAAATGGGACATGGGATGTGAAGTTGACTTGTCCGGTCCCAGCAGACTTGCCTGAGCCAACTATGGGCATTAATTTTGCAAGAGATGGCAATGAAGATTGGATTGACAATATTGCACTTCACAGTGATGTGTGGCTGTACCGAATCACGTTTTTCTTGGGGTTCGACCATGACAAACAATCGAGGTGATAATAATCAGAACAGCCCTCTATACTGCAAAACCATCAATTATAAGTTACGAAAATGAACAGATTATTCTTCTCTAGTAGCATGTTGAGGTTTTTCCTTTTAAAAAAAGCAATGAAGAATTTTAAAATTATTCCTGTCGCTTTTTAGGTTCATGGAGAATGCTATATATTTTTGGGGCTAGGAATTTTTGGAAACATTATAACTTTAATTAATACTCACAATAATATACACTATTGATCTTGTTTGCTTGACTGATATTTATTGAATCCATATCTAACTCTGTAATAAACACTGGGATGAATTTTTATAGTACTTGAGCCTTCTTTAATTTGATTGTTTTGACTAGCTTTTTCTTGGCACAGTATTTTATATACTTAAAAAACCTACACTATATTAGATAAACTGCTTATTAGCTAGCTCACTTGTCTGTTTGCACGTAAAGGCGGGAACTATCTAGCATGATCAATAATTTGCCAACAATTCTTGAAGTTGTGACGGCAGGCGCAAAGAAGTCAACAAATGACGAGAGAATCTCTAACAAAAATAGAACGGGCAAGCAGCCTGCATCTGATCAGATGGTACCTTCTATATAAAATATTTCGCTTGCTTATGCAACAATTGCATTCGAGTGCATGTATCTATAAATTATATATGCAATCATTTATAAATTGCATTTGAGAAATATATTGGATAAGTTTTAATGAACATATATACAACGTACGTAGCACCTCTCCTCTCTATTTCTATTATATTTCTATACTACTCTTAGGATCCCTCTCTTCTCTCATGTTTATATGGAGAGTAGTGGTGAGGATAGGAATTCTCAATTGTACTTATGTTTCTGGTTCATATTTAACTTTATCATATGGTTGTGCAGATGAAATTTGCTCATTTGTACTTGACGCGAATATTTAGGTTTTATTGTACTTATGTTTTGATGTTTTTCTGTAACAGCCGCCGCCTTCCAAATTATTGGACTGTAAGCATAAAAGGTTGTCTAGGGGAATTAGGTTTTCAAGTGGGTAAGATGAATTGACACGTGGTTGTTTGGTGTTCTAAGTGTTTTCATTTTGTGCATGGATTGCTTGTACATTGTTTGGCTTTTGTGGAATGGCAGGCCATGCATGCATTGAGCTCTCTGGCCATGTATTATGATAGGAGAAAAGGTTTTAGTACCCAATATTTTGTACCCAGTTTTTACCCAACCTTTTGGATAAAATTTCTTAACCATTCTAGCTATAAATAACTTCCTGTCTCTCACATTCTCTATCATTTTCTCATCTCTCTTTTTCTCTAGCACCCATACAAAACCAAAGCTATTCCCAAATGACAAACCTAGCTCTCTTCTTTTATGATGATTTCTCTCCGACCGCCTCCGCCTCCCATCTCCGGCCGCCCCCGCCTCTGCCGCCTCCCATCTCCGGCCGCCTCCGCCTTCGCCGCTGATAGCATTCAAGCTAGAATTGTTCAAGGACACGCACACGTTCAACGATAAAATCACAACTGGAGGATACTCTCAACTCACAGCAGGATAAAAGAGAAAATAACTTAACTCAAAGATAAACTTTTCATATATTCCATCATAATATTCTCTTACATTATACTAGGGGCTTTATATAGCCACCTTACAACTCTAGAAAGTTCTTAGATAATTTAATGTAAAATTAACTAATATTGCTGTTACCAAAATATAATAAAACCTAGAAAAACTCAAAAGACTCTCCTGGACATTCCAGAAGTTGCTACAAGACTCAAGAAAATATTTAAAACTGCTGACTGGATGACTCTTCAATGACCACGTTCAGTTCACACGCATTTATCACTTAGAAGAATCTGGAATCTGAAGAAACACAAAACATCAAAGTTGTAGCCCATTTCACAAGCTTTTCACAGAATTTTAAATCACTAAATTTGGAGTCCGTATGAGAAAGTTAAGCCCAAAATACTGGCCTGTTTTGAATCTGTCCAGAAAAGCATCTCGGGAATTAATTACAAATTTGACTTGGACCTGGATCTTCCAACTGTGATCTGCTCCAGAACATGCTTCCTTGTTCATGATTACTTACTTGCAAACTTGACATGATATGATCGCCATCATTCTCCCCCGGTTGAAAAGAACTCGCCCACGAGTTCGGCTCATGTTCGCCATGGTATGGAGTAAGATCCTTCACATTGAATGTGGCTGAAACACCATAATCTCCTGGTAGCTCCACCTTGTATGCATTGTCTCCTATGCGCTGCAGGATTTTAAACGGTCCTTCGCCACGATGTTTGAGTTTTGCATGGCGACCAGGTGGAAACCTTTCCTTGCTCAAATGCACCCACACAAGATCACCTTCTTTGAAAATTACAACCCTGCGGTGCTTGTTCGCTTGCCTTTCATACTTCTGATTCTGTTTTTCAATCCTCTTTCTAACTTGTTCATGCAAGTTTTTGATTGCCTTAGCTCGCTCATCTGCATCTGCACTATAACTCTGGTTGACTAGTAATGACACAAGGTCAAGAGGAGACTTTGGATTGCATCCATACACCACTTCAAATGGGCTTTTACCAGTTGTCTTGCTGCTAGACCTATTGTAAGCAAATTCAGCTTGAGATAGAACAAGGTCCCATTGGCGTATGTTATCACCCACCAAACTTCTCAACAGATTGCCCAAACTTCGATTCACAATTTCAGTTTGTCCATCTGTCTGAGGATGATATGCTGAACTAAACTGTAGCTTTGTTCCCATCTTGCGCCAAAGAGTTCTCCAGAAATGTCCAACAAACTTCGGATCTCTATCAGATGTGATGGTTTTTGGAATGCCATGCAACTTCACTATCTCCTTGAAATAAAGATCTGCTATGTTAGTGGCATCCATGGTTTTCGCACAAGGAACAAAGTGTGCCATTTTAGAGAAGCGATCAACCACCATCATGATTGAATCTTTGCTACGTTGAGTTCGTGGTAGTCCCATAACAAAGTCCATACTCACATCTTCCCAAGGTGCAATAGGTACAAGAAGGGGGGGGGGTGTAAAGTCCAGAATTTTGGGATTTGGTTTTCGCTAGATGACAAGTGCGGCACCTCAGAATGTAATGGTTCACATCTCTTATCATTTTTGGCCAATAGAAGCGGTTTTGGAGTAAAGCAACAGTTTTATCTCGCCCGAAATGACCACTTAATCCACCATCATGAACTTTTTTAATAATCTGCCACCGCAAGGAACAATTTGGAATGCACAATCGGTTGCCATAAAAGAGATACTCATCCTTCACCACAAACTCTTTATATGGTCCCTTTGTACATTCAGTTTTCACCTTGCCAAAGAACTCATCTTCAGCATACAACTCTTTGATCAATTCAAACCCCGGAACATTTATCTTCATTGTGGACAGCAAGGAATGCCGTCTACTTAAAGCATCTGCCACCTCATTTGAAGCTCCACTTTTATGCTTGATGTGGAATGTGTAGCCTTGCAAAAATTCCACCCATCTTGCATGCCTCGACTTGAGCTTGTGCTGTCCATTAATGAATTTCAGTGCCTCATGATCGGAGTAGAGGATGAACTCCTTGGAAATGAGATAATGTCTCCAATGCCCAAGAGCTCGCACAATTGCATAAAACTCCTTGTCATATGTCGTGTAGTTCTTGCGCGAATCTGAAAGTTTCTCACTAAAGAAGGCAATAGGCCGTCCTTCTTGATTGAGAACTGCACCAATGCCTACACTAGATGCATCACATTCAAGCTCAAAAATCTTTTCAAAATTGGGCAGAGAAAGGATAGGGGCTGCTGTCATCTTCTCCTTGATGAGCTCAAAGCTGGTTTGAGCTTCCTTCGTCCATTTGAACACACCACCCTTTAAGCACTCAGTGATTGGTGAGACAAGAGTGCTGAAATCACGAATGAACCGGCGATAGAATGAGGCCAGTCCATGAAAGCTCCTTATGTCATGAATGTTGGCTGGAGTTGGCCATGAGAGAATGGCCTCAATCTTGGAAGGATCAACATGAATGCCATCAGCTGAAATAACATAGCCTAGAAACACCAAGCTGTGGGTTAGAAACTCGCACTTCTTCAGATTAATGTAGAGTTTCTGTTCAGCCAGAACTTCAAAGACTTGGCGGAGGTGCTCTAAATGCTCTGCTGCACCCGTGCTATACACGAGTATGCCATCAAAATATACCACCACAAATCTGCCAATAAAAGGCTTAAAAACCAAATTCATTAGTCTCATAAAAGTACTAGGAGCATTAGAAAGTCCGAATGGCATCACCAACCACTCAAACAATCCATCACGTGTTTTAAACGCCGTCTTCCATTCATCACCAGGTCTCATACGAATCTGATGGTACCCGCTCCTAAGATCAATCTTTGAAAACACTCTAGCTCCATTTAGTTGATCTAGCATGTCATCAAGACGAGGAATAGGAAAGCAGTACTTGATAGTAATCTTGTTCACCGCTCTACTATCCACACACATGCGAAATGAACCATCTTTCTTTGGCACAAGCAAGGCTGGAATTGCACAAGGACTCATGCTTTCTCGCACCAAACCTTTGCTCAACAACTCATCTACTTGCCGCTGCAACTCTGGCATTTTCTGTTGGGTTCATTCGGTAGGCTGCCTTGTTTGGCAATACTGCACCAGGGACTAGGTCTATGCAATGTTGCACACTTCTCATAGGAGGTAAACCTGCTGGAATTTCATCGGGAACAAGGTTCCGGAACTGTTCAAGTAAAGGCTCCAACAATTCTGGAATTTTCTGGTTTTCCTGCTTAATTTCTTTTACCACCAATGCAAAAACTATTTGAGATTCCTCAAAAAGTTCAGCAAATTCAGATTTTGAGAGAATGAAATTGCTGTCCTGTTTCGGCATCATGTCCATCTTGGAAGGACCCAAAATAATTTTAACACCATTCATCTCAAAAGAATATGTATTCTTAAAACCGTCATGATACACCTTTCTATCAAACTGCCAAGGCCTTCCCAAAAGTAAATGACAAGCATCCATAGGAACTACATCACACCATACCTCATCCCGATACTTTTCACCAATAGAAAAATTTACCAAACAACGCTGGTCAACTTGCACCGATTTACCCTTTTGCAACCAAGAAAGTTTATACGGCTTTGGGTGCTTTTCAGTTTTGAGTGGCAGTTTTTGCACCATAGTTTCAGAAACAACATTCTAACAACTCCCGCTGTCAATGATAACATCACATACCTTTCCATGTGAAGTACATCGCGTATGAAAGATGTTGCGAAGCCATACATCATCTTGAACTGGGCTGGAGTTTAAGGCACGTCTAATCACCAACATCTCACCCGTATCTCCATAAATGACATCCTCCTGTTCTGTTGGCTCATCAAAAACGGGTGGAGAATCAAATTCCACATGCTCTTCTTCTAGCGGCTCCTCAACAATGGTAAACACCCACTGATTTGGGCATTCAGACATCATGTGACCGTACCCTTTGCAACGATAGCATTGGACAGTTTTAGATGTGGGTCTAGAAGGTCCAGCCGACACCACCTTTGCTGGAGGTTGAGCCACCTTATTTGCTATTGGCTTGGCTGATTGTGAACTACTCCCCCGGTTAGTTGAATAATCACGGCTGAAAGTTCGGCTATCACCAAAGCTTGCTGATTTTCTGACTTCTTTCTCCTTGAACTGCTTTTCTACTTTTGTAGCAAGCTTAAAGACATCATGATAAGAAATAAAGGGCTGTAGAGTTACCACATCATGAATCTCCTTGCGAAGTCGACGAAGATATCGTGCAATGGTTTGCTTTTCAGGTTCTACAACACCACACTTTAGCATGAGATGGTCTAACTCTTGCAAGTTTTGTCACCTTGAACAAAGCCATGTAGTTGCATAAATGCCTCTTGCAAGTAACCCTCGGGCAGAAACTTCTTCCCCAACTCTTTCACCATTTTCTCCCAAGTTCTAATTTTCTGCTTACCCTTACGGGCTCGCTTCATTTTCAGCTGCTCCTACCAAATAGATGCATGTTTCTTTAATTTGATGGCAACAATTTTCACCTTCTCTTCCTCAGGGATATCTTGGTATTCAAAGACATGTTCAACCGTGTTGAGCCAATCTATGAACTCATTAGGTTGTATACGACCTTCATACACCGGAATATCCGCCTTTAGATTAAAAGCCCGTCGAACTTGCTGGTTCCTTCGGGTGTGTCGCTGATGGAGAGCCTCTTCATCACTGGACGCCACTGTGTGGTTGTCATGGAAGGGGTTGTATTCTTCATCATCGTCATGGTATGTTTTGCCATCTGAGCCACAATAGGAGTCACCGCGGTCTCGCCCAGAGGCCTCCACGCGCTCTAGACGCTGCTGGAGTTGTTGGACAACCTGTCTCAACTCATTCACCTCAATGTCTCTCATGTCACGTGTCTCTTGCTCTTGTCGGTTAGTGTTGTTGCGTGTTCTAGGTCGCACCATCTTCAACCTTGAGCTCTGATACCAACTGATAGCATTCAAGCTAGAATTGTTCAAGGACACGCACACGTTCAACGATAAAATCACAACTGGAGGATACTCTCAACTCACAGCAGGATAAAAGAGAAAATAACTTAACTCAAAGATAAATTTTTCATATATTCCATCATAATATCCTCTTACATTATACTAGGGGCTTTATATAGCCACCTTACAACTCTAGAAAGTTCTTAGATAATTTAATGTAAAATTAACTAATATTGCTGTTACCAAAATATAATAAAACCTAGAAAAACTCAAAAGACTCTCCTGGACATTCCAGAAGTTGCTACAAGACTCAAGAAAATATTTAAAACTGCTGACTGGATGACTCTTCAATGACCACGTTCAGTTCACACGCATTTATCACTTAGAAGAATCTGGAATCTGAAGAAACACAAAACATCAAAGTTGTAGCCCATTTCACAAGCTTTCCACAGAATTTTAAATCACTAAATTTGGAGTCCGTATGAGAAAGTTAAGCCCAAAATACTGGCCTGTTTTGAATCTGTCCAGAAAAGCATCTCGGGAATTAATTACAAATTTGACTTGGACCTGGATCTTCCAACTGTGATCTGCTCCAGAACATGCTTCCTTGTTCATGATTACTCACTTGCAAACTTGCCATGATATGATCGCCATCAGCCGCCTCCCATTTCCGGCTGCCTCCGCCTCCCATCTCGGTCCCTCTGCCTCTTCTCCACCTCTTCCTCACGTCATATGCATCCTTTCGAGCCGCACGATCTCGAAGGAGCCATAGATCTAGGCCTTTTCAAGGAGATCCTGAGCCATGGATCCAAGCTTTATCCAAATGATTGGCCACATTTCTCTCCACAACCTCGATATAAACAAGTTTCTCAATGATTATTGTTTTTCTTTTTTATTTCCAGTCTCTTCCGTTCTCTTCTCTTTCTCTTCTCTCTCGATGTACCTCCTCTCTGCTCTCGAGTGCTTGATGCCATCGGACAAATTCCAGATCTGAAATTACAAATTTCAGATCGGAGATGACAGACAAAAGTGAAACATGTACAGTATTGGTTGACATTTGTTATAGTATTGGATTCGTTATGTTACAGTATCGGAGGTTTAACCTGAGTTCAGCGAATTTAGTAAGTTGTTAATCCATAATCTCGCTGTTGTTTGATCTTCTTTTCTGGATTTTTGGAGTAGTTTATTGTTGATTGTACGAAATTAGATTTGAATTTTTGTTTTTGAAGAATTTTTTGTATCAATTGCATTTCAAAATCTAGATCTTGTCTTCAGACTGTGATTATTACAGCATATGTGCTATTTGTTACATGATCCACTCCGTATAAATTACAGTATTTCCTTAAGTATGTTACATTATTTGTTCAGTCCTCTAAGTTACAGTCTGTAGTTACATTATTTATTCAAGATTGTGCAGTATTTGTTACAGTATTTCCTTAAGTATGTTACATTATTTGTTCTGTCCTCTAAGTTATAGTCTGCAGTTACATTATTTATTCAAGATTGTGCAGTATTTGTTCACATCTATTACAGTATTGTTTTATATGTGTTGCATTATTTAAGTTAGTGTTCTTGCATGCAAATTTAGTGTATTCATGTTTGTTAAAGTATTTATTTATATCTGTTACAGTATTGTTTTATATATGTTGCATTATTTAAGTCAGTGCTCTTGCATGCAAATTTAGTGTATTCATGTTTGTTAAAGTATTTATTCATATCTGTTACAGTATTTTTATTACTTTGTTACATTATATGTTTGCATGTTTAACATATAATTTTGTTTTTGTTTAGCTGGTTGAGGTCGTTCTGCAGGTGATGCAATTTGAAACACCTGTTGCTCACCCTTAGTTTTTCATTTCCCCTTACACCTCAGTAATTTTTTATTCTCGTTTTGTATTTTCATTTACATTTATTTGCTACAATTCTAGAATTTGTTGTAGTATTGTACATTATTTGCTACAGTTATGTTAGACATTTATTATATTATTTCATTTCATATTTGATAGTACTGTACAGTTTTGATTTTCCTTTGTTACATTATTTGTTCATATTTATTACAGTATGTTCTCTTGTAAAATGCAGATCTTAATGCACACATACACAGAGAAACAGGCGGTGATGGCTATTCCTCAACTGTCTGGCCAACAGTTTGAGACAATCAAATGGCTATTTGTCCCTGTGTGTAAGAAGAACCACTGGGAACATTGTGTATAAGTATTAGATAAATATGTTACAATATTTATTTACATTTGTTAGATTATTTGTCTCCAGTTGTTATAGTATTGGATACTGATTGATGTTCAGTCTTAGTTTAATTGTCTACAGTTGAGACGGTTTTCGACACTGGTTGATATTCAGTATATCTGTTATAGTTTGTTCCTACATTTGTTACATTATTTCTCTACATTTGTTACAGTATGTTGATACTGATTGATATACAGAATGAGTTAATTTGTTACAATATTTGTCTATATTTGTTACAATATTTGTCTATATTTGTTACATTATTTATCTATATTTGTTACAAAGTTATGTTTATAAAGTTTTTTTTTTGATATTTTTGTTGTTTTATAGTTGTTATGGTAATTGTTACAGTTTACATACTTCATTGCTGTAGTATTCCTTGTTACAGTTTTGATACTTTATTGTTACAACTTTTCATAATGTTGTGTTACAGTATTTTGGAATATAGATTTTGTCGTTATTTTTGCACTTTACGCAGCTGTTTTTTACTATATTCAATTTCATTAGTTTGAATCCGTAATTTTACAGATTATTTAATTCAAAAAATGAAAAAAATGATGAATTAAAAAAAAAAATTAATAATCAAAACTTCTAAAATGATAGAAATTTTTTAAAAAAAAAATTAAAAACTTCTAGAAGGGGGAAAGTACACAAGTGGGCAGATTCTTAAGTAAAACAAGTACAGTTAACTGTCATTAACTGTCAAAGTACAACAATTTTGAAAGTACAAAGTACACAAAGTACAAAGATGTTGGAAGTTGCAAGTTGTTATTTTTTACAAAATTTATCTCATCTTTTACAGTATTTTGTAATGTCTGTTACAGTATTATTACCTTATTGTTACAGTATTTTTCAGCGTCAAATGACAGTTGGTTTGGGTAAAAAGTGGGTACAAATCCTTGGGTACAATTAGAAGGGTCCTTATGAAAGAATGTTGAACTATATTCAGAGTAAATATCGGATTTGTTCTCACTTGCAGTTATATATTTTACTTCGTTAGTTTCCTTTTCAATAATGGGTTTCCAGTTATTTTACTGGAATTTGGTCTAACAGTTTATACTTCATTAAGAAAATATTGTTAGAAAGTTAATCCCTTTTATTAATGGATATCATTAGACAGGCTTTTGTTGCCTGGTTAATAAAGAAATTTAATAATGCTTGCCATCAATATTGTTTTATAAAAGGAAAGACTAATAATTGAACTGCTTGACATCCAAGCTTCACCATTACTTCTTTAATTTTGAGTTTGGTGTTCTGTACTAGTAAAATTATAGTTACTTCTTTTGATACGATTTGGATGTACGTACATTAACAATGCCTTATTAATTATGGATATTCGAGGATATGTTGCTTGGTTGACGACTATACATTCTAGAAATTAATATATAAATAAAAATGTGACATACAACTAGTCAAGATAACCAAGTAAAAACAACATCTGACACGGTTCAAGAAATCCTAAAGACAAGGCACTACTGTTCGAAGAGGCGCGAAATTAAACCAAAAAATCCTAAAGACAATTTCTACACCGTTCAAGAACAAAAACAGTGTAGAATACAGTATATATGTATGTTCAAACGTAGTTCCTAATAAAAATCGTGTATAATTTTACAAAAGAGGCTCCAAAATGCAATAACTCTAATTCACATGGATTATACACAGTTATTTTTTAAGAACTGCGTATGATTTGTATTTTCTAAACAACTATTTATATCCATGTTTGTTGGCCATTAAAAAATCATAAAAGAAACTTCATAAAGATTTCATAAAAAATTACAAACAAATTTGAAGGATTATTTTTTTATTAATAAATCAAAATTACATACACATACATATATAAAAATTTAGACAAATTTAACAAATAACAAACATACATTATCATAAAAGAAAATATGTTGGTTATTGATCATTGATGGGCAAAAAACGAAGAGGACGACAGTCATTCGCAAATTTAATTAAGCAATTAAGTATTGATCAAAACTCTTTTCGTAGTTGGTCATTGTGACTCTTCGGCCTCTTTCATTTGCAAATGGGCTAAAGAACCACAATGGCTGAATATGAAAAAAGTCATAGCTCAATCATTTAAGTACTCTTGCAGAATGGCATGTCATTCACTTCCTGATCAATTCATGATACATATGATGTGACCTTCTCTTTGACGGGAGTAAAACAATAAACTATTTCACTAGTAGAGTCGAGATTAATCTCATCATTTGTTTCGGACACCCTCCATGTTAATATCACTACTACAGCAAAAGAGATTGCACACGGATTTTCTACTATGTAGGATGTGAGAGTGTAGGAATCGGTAAATAATTACACATGGATATTTACCCATGTGCGATTATAACGAATCTACCCGGATTATTTAATAAACAGTCGTGTACGAATATGTACCTCCCACTGTCACTCTCCATATAATCGAGCTACACGGATATTTACCAAATATCCGTGTAGGATTACTTTTTCTATACAGACATTTAGGTAAATATCTGTGTAGCTCTCTTAACCATCCTACATGGATATTTAGCAAATAATTTGTATGCATAACTTCCTACACAGACTTTTATCAAATTATCTTTCTACAAGGATTTTTATCAAATAACCTGTGTAGGAATGCTCTCATATATTATTATTTTATGGTTATCTCTTCCTACACGGACTTTAATTAAATATCCATGTATTGTCTTACATATTTTTTTTTTGCTAGCCTCTAGTTTTGCTGGACAATATTTATATTTTTTCAAATAGCAAAACAGAGAATTTCAAAAACATAGCAAGTGAATAATTGAAAAAAAATCAAACCAAGTGAATAATTATTGCTTACTTTTTTACATAGGGGAAGATATCTTTGCACTTGTCGATTCTGATTCTTCCTTTAGCCAGTATTTATATTTTTTAGATAGCAAAACAGAGCAAGCCCTTTAAAATCCAGAGAATTCCAAAACATAACTATTAAAAATTCATATACACAAATTATACAAATCCAAATTGTTTGTTACAAAATTATAATCGAAACCACCTTGCCCACATACATATGACATTGTCGATCTGCTCCATGGAGTAAGATGACTGGCTTTGTCCATAATACAATTATAATTTGGTATTAGTTAGTAACAATAAAAGGTATATGCAAGACACTCACAAATATATTACTATTGCTATTAATAAACTGAAAATTATAAGTAAGCACAATATGAAAATATCAATTGTTATTATATAGGAACAATTAATATGAATTGCAGTGAATTTATGGTGATTATAAAAGAAAAATCCAGCTGCTATTCTTTTTAATTAAATTGAAATATATTTTGTCACATTTTTATTGCATTTTGTTCAATATATAAAAAAAGTAATATTTTCATTTACCATTTTTTACATCGTTACAAATATAAAATATACTTAGTTTAAAAATAAGTAAATAAGATATTTTGATAATTTCCACCAAGACATGAGAAAGTTTAAAAATATTTGATAGCTATATTCAGCCTTTTTCTTTACTAATTTTATGGATTTTACTCAAAATAACCTTTTTTTGTATAAAAATACTCATGGTTAATTCGTTCTAAATAACCCATAATCCCTCTCATTCCCTTTATCTCTCTCAACACCTTTTTTTACATGCATGGCATCTCCCCCTTCTTCCCAAAGGCACAAAGATATTCCTGGCCACCTACTTCACAAAGAAATCCTGCCTCGTCTCCCTTTTAAATACCTCAACAGATTGAAATGCGTTTCCAAGGAATGGCATTCACTAATAAGCACTGATGCAAAATTTGCTATCGATCAGTCTCGCTCAGCGGACACTTCGTCAAGCAGCTTTGTGTACATGTCGAATGGCATCTTATCATTCTTCCCCGACCAAGCATTGATAGGTGTTGCCGATCCATCCCTCAAATTCCTTCCCGCCACTCTTTATAGGGAGCTCAAGCTAGTCTCTTGCACAAATGGCCTCCTTCTTCTTGAGGGCACATGTAGTCGTGAGGCATCCCTCTGCGTGTGTAATCCTGCTACCAAAGAGATGGTGTTTATACCAGAAATTGATGGCTGGGAGAAATATTCCTTTTGTGAAATGGGTCTTGCTTATGATCCTCACGAGTTTCCGGATCAGTTCACCATTGTAGAACCTCCAATATACCACCGTAGAGATGGTTATTTGTACCAGTTTAACATCTTTCGTTCAGACACTGGTAAATGGACCCGTTCGAGCCAAAGCATAAATTTGGGCTCATATTGGGAAGCAGTTAAACCAGTGTATGAGAAGGGGGTGATATATTGGTGTTGTTTAGAGTACCTTTTGTGGTATGATACAAAGAGAGATTTAGCAGGGTCCGTAGTATTGCCGGCGAAACAAAAATGGATTCATGTAGGAGTATGTTCCGGTGAAATCACATTTTGCAATGCTTGGGTTGGTGGGATCGAGGTGTGGAGACTGACTGGAGGGTCCGTATGGGACAGGTTGCATGCGACAAGTTGGGACGGCATGTTGGATGTGTTTAACCTCTGTCATAGCCAGCCTGAAATGTTCTTCAGTAGACACGTGATAGTTCCAATAGGGTTTGATGGGCAGTTTGTTTACATCGTAGTGCGGCTGAAGAATCGATATAGCACGTCGAGATTGTTTTTCTGGGAAACTAAAACAGGACGAACTGATGATAAAGGTCCAATCAATTTAAAAGAAACACGGTACAACACAAAAGTCTTCAAATATGCTAACAGCTTGGCTAGAGTGCCGCAAATTTCAAATGGGACTTTTTAAGAAATAGGTATATATATATTTTTTCCCTAATTGTAACGAAATGGGATTTGCATCTTGGTGTGCCTTGGCAGGGGTGTTTTTTTTTTTTTTTCGTTTTAGGATTCTAAAATTTTGGAGAGTGGTTGATTTTGCATTTTGAAGAGGAAGTTAGTTATGTTGTTTCTTTTCAGTTTTTTTAGCGGCCTTATTTTTACTTTAGTTATCTTGACTAGTTGTTTGTTGAGTTGTATAGCACATTTTTAGTGCTTTTAATTTCTAGAATGTATATATAGTCAACCAAGCAACAAATCTCGGCTATCCTTTAATGTAAACCAAATCGTATCAATAGAAGAAAATATAATTTTACTTGCAGAAAAGAAAACATACATTTATGAAGCAATGGTGAATCGAAACTATGAATCGAAACTAGTAGGAAAACTTGAATGGCAAGTAGTTCAATTGTTAGGCAAGCGGGATTAACTCTCTTTATTTAACCATGAAACATAAGCATGTCTAATATAATACCCATTAATAAAAAAAGGGGATTAACTCTCTCTCTCTATCTCTTTCTCTATATATATATATAATAACTTATAAACAGTTTTCAAAAAAAATACAAAAGTGAAGAGTCTCAAAATTTGAGTTGAAGTTTTTTATTTCTAATTTTTTATTATTTTTTCATTTACTAGACATTTTCTTAAGCATTGTTCATGTAAATGTATCAAGTCTCAGATCTATAGTTATTTTATTATATTTTCATTTTTTTAGTTGGAACGTATTTAAAAGAAAGATGTGGTATTATATCAACACATAAGATTATAATTATGATTTATCCATTAAGAGAAAGAGACAACAATACTCTAGGAGGCATATATGACAAAACCAATATTCATAATATTCCGTGTTAATTCCGTTTGCACACCTATTCAGATTAAAATTAAGATCATATTGCCAAAGCCGTTGCATGAATATTTAAGACAAAATAACATTATGTGTTCCGAAAAAAAAACAATAAACAGAATAAATCTGCTTTTGATGTTAGTGTAAAGACAACATTAATTTCAGATATATTCTCAAGTTCTGATATTTCTAAACTAAATATAGACAATACTTGCGTATAATGTATAACTTGAAGAATTTTATGAAGAGGAAAACAACTCTATTATCCTGCAATCATTCTGATAATCAAGAAAAAAAATATTAATATACTAATGTGAAAAGACGAAGACAACAAATAAAAAAAAATAACACGCTACTTGATCAGGTGAAAAGTTCTGCGCAAAACCATCAAAATATTTTGAAAACTTTTGTCTCAAATTAAACTATAAAACAGAATAAGTCTGTAGATTTTGTCTCATTACTTCTAATCTAATAAATACAATGAAAAATTGCAAATGTTTATCATATTGAGCTAATAGTTTAATTTGTTTAATAAATGTTATCATGTACCTCTTGCATGCTTTTATGGACCAGCACATAATTGTGCTCCAAAAAGTAGGATAAAGAACATAGATTGGAGAAGAAAATTATAACAGAATTAAAATTTCATATCGAGCAATCTTACAAAAAAAAAAAAAAAAAAAAAAATACCCTGGAAGCTTCATATATCTCAAACCTTTTAATTTTTTTTAGACCCTTGACATGCAGAGGCTGTCAGGGTGGTACAGTAAAGTAAATTTACATCCAATCTCCTCAAAATTGAGGATCACACCCTCTTAAAAAAACTGCTATCCTCTATAGCTTATCTCAACAGAACATCTTGTAGAGATTCGCTCAGCCAACGCGAAGGGTGGACCCCTTGTACTGCTAAAAATTCTTTCGTTTAATTTCTTTGCTTCCATATGAACCAAAATCCACACAAAATTACTGTAGGTCCATCTTCCTTCCATCCTGCACCTCTATTCGTTTGAACTGATCTGCGCCAAATAGCATACACCGAATTGTCTAACACTATAACCCGGCCGGTGTCCCCTCCTGATCATAATTAACCTACAGACCACCTTCACATAAGCACACTGAAACAAAAGGTGTGTAAAGCCCATTCAACTATTGGTGTCTCACACATGACACTCCCAACACAGTGCAACCTATGTTTCTTCTTTGTATGACATCTTGAGTGAGAATATTTTCCCTCAATGCTAAAAATGCAAAAATTTTAACGGTTTCAGGAATCTTGTAATTACACACTCTGTTGAAACTGTCAGAATTTTCACTCCAACCATGAGCAATTCATATACCGATTTACTTCGGTTAATTGTTCATATATTTTACTACAACACATCACGTTGAGCGTACCGCTGAAATATATTGTATTAATGCCTACATAATTTTCTAAAGATGCACCTAATAATGGGAAAAAACACACTAAGCTAATGCAATAATTAAGGACGATGCCAGATTTTATCCCCGGTGATCTTAAAAGTTTCCAATATTCAGTTCTTTATTTAGCCAATTAGTTAGATTTTCAGACGGTATATAACTCCCAGGTCATCCTCCCTCTATCATCACAAAAGAAGTGCAATTGAGATACAGGAGCTTGAAAGGATCAAGCTCCTAAAAATCTAGCTACATCTCGAGCACAAGGCGACGAAAAATGGCGAAAAAGGTCATCGTTGGCCTTGTTGCCACAGTACTCATAGGAGTTGTGTGCGCTGGCGCGATCATAGCGCTCGTGAACTCAACCCAGAAAACTAGTTCTCACTCTGATGACAACTCTTCCTCGCTAAGTGCCACCTCCAAATCCATGACGGCCATGTGCTCGACAGCCCTACACAAGGATTCATGTGAAAGCACAATATCTAAATTACAAACAAACAGCTCGGCAACACCTGTTGAAGTCTTCAAAAGTTTTGTTGACTTGGCGATCAAAGAGTTCGAGTCCGCTGCTCAGAACTCCGCTGAAGTTACCAAAGCCAAGCTGGCTGCCGGTAACGACACCAGAACAGCTGCTGCTGTGTCAGACTGCAAGAAATTCCTTGACGATGCACTGGAGGACATGAAAGGTGTATCTTCGCTTGTAGAAAAAGATATGAAAAACTTGACTGCTGAGGCCGACAACATAGTGCACATGATATCTTCCTCTATGACGTACCTGTACACCTGCGTTGACGGCTTTGAGGACCCAAAGCTGAACGCTGACATGAACAACGCATTGAACAACGCCACCGAGATGAGCAGCAATGTTTTGGGGGTGATCACAAGCATTACTTCCTTTGCAGAGAAACTTCAATGTGTCGACCTTGGCGCACTTACTGCCCAAGGAACAAATAGGAAGCTGTTGGGATATGACATGGATCAACATGGTTATCCCTCGTGGCTCTCTGCCGGGGACAGGAAGCTATTACAAGCAAAAACTAACAGGTATTTGATAACCAAGTATATATTGTAAAATGAATGATTGCTAATTGGTTATTGTAGTTGAGATCACACACAGAGGCAGAACTAGAATATTTAGACTTGAACTCAAATTTTCACAATCACAAAGTGAAATCTAACCATGCATTATGCTACAAGAACACATTTAATATTTATTGAGGGGGTTTGATCAAACTACATAAAAACTTAAAAAAATAATGAAATTAATTTTAATATACATATATAATTAAAAATGAATAAATTATGAGGTGACTAAGCACACCTGCTTGTCTTTAGATCTGCCTCTAATCACACAGAAGATAGTGAATAAATTAATTGACCAATAGTTATCAATACTTGGACAGATATAACATACAGTTTTTATTTTAGACCATGCACATATAAGGGGACAGATATAACATAATATCCCCTTATATCATAAGAGAAAGCCATAATAATCTCAAGAAAATGCATCTTTGAGACAACTTATAATTAGCGTTAACTATAATCAGTCTAATTAAAGAGCCCAACTATATATATATAACAAATCCAGTCTACTTGTGTGGAAACATCGATAATCATTTTTAACCATGAAATAATATATGAAAAGATTAAAAAAACTGAGTATCTATGCAATTATTACAATTTCTGGTATAGTGCGAAGCCAAATGCAGTTGTGGCAAAAGATGGAAGTGGTCAGTACAAGACAATCAACGATGCAGTGAAGGCCATTCCGAAGAATCACCGGGGCAGATACGTGATTTATGTCAAGGCCGGGGTATACAATGAGATAGTCATGGTGCCAAAGGGCACGAATAATGTGCTCATGTATGGTGACGGGGCTGACAAATCTATCATTACCGGAGACAAAAGCAATGTTAAAGATAAAGTCACCACAAGGCTCACAGCCACATTCTGTAATCCCCTCTCCTTCTCAGTTTCTATAATAAATGTGTTAAAAAATGAAAACACATATATTACCCATTAATAAATTCTTTAAATGGTGTGTTACATATGTATTATTGTTATTCTTCAGCTGTAGAGGGTGCCAACTTTATTGCCAAGGATATGGGATTTAGAAACACCGCCGGAGCAGTGAACCACCAGGCCGTGGCCCTTCGCATCAGTGGAGATTTCGGTGCATTTTTCAAATGCCGGTTTGATGGCTTCCAAGACACCCTCTACACCCATGCTGGCCGTCAGTTTTTCCGTGACTGCACCGTTTCGGGCACAATTGACTTCATCTTTGGCAACTCTGCTGTGGTTTTCCAGAACTGCATCATCATTTGCAACCGTCCAATGGACAACCAATTGAACACTGTCACCGCTCATGGTAAAAATAAATTTCTTAAATTGGGAAGAAATTTTTCTCTTCTATTTCTTTAAAAGTTAAATTTTCATTTAAATCTTATATTATTAATCATTGCTCAATAAATTGAAAATGATGATATTTGTAACATATGAACTTAATTAGTTCTCCTTGCTTTTGCTAAATTCAAAAAGGATATGCCCCGCACAGAGGACTATACTAAATATATGCAGCACATAGGACTTTCAAGTTATGAGGTCAAACATGAATGAGAATCATAAAATTTTCATGATGCGTATTATGGTCAATTTTATAGTACCATAGAATTTTATTTTAAATATAAAGAAAATCATGCATACGTACCATACCAATTTTTGTACGTCACCGCACACGTACAAAATCTTTGAAAATTAATGAGACTCAATTAACTCCGTATGTTGAATGTGCATCCACCTCTAAATAATGAATATACAAGATATAGGAATGAGAAAACATGTTTTGAAAAGTATTTTGTATTGGCTTATACAGGACGTACCGACCCGAACATGAAGACAGGTATTGTGCTTCAAAACTGTCAATTTGTGGCAGACAAAGCACTTGAGCCAGTCCGCACGAAGATCGCCAGCTACCTCGGCCGACCATGGAAGTTGTACTCCCGCACAGTGGTCATGGAGAGTTTCATCGGCGATGTGATCCATCCTGAGGGGTGGGTTGCCTGGGATGGTGCTTTTGCACTAAAGACCTTGTACTATGCTGAATATGGAAACACAGGTCCTCGTGCAGCCACAACTGGCAGGGTGAAGTGGTCTACGTTCCATGTTATCAATAAGGCTGTAGCAACTCAGTTCACAGCCGGACCGTTTATCAATACTAACAACTGGATTGCTTCAACCGGAGTTCCCACTTACCTTGGATTCAATAAGGCCTAATTAAGTATTTTTAAGATTATACACACGGTTTTCTTTTTTTCATAGAGAGGGAGAGAAATAGGGCCAACAATTAAATGTAAGTGCCCCGGTTCTATCATCTTTTTGGTACGTAGAGCCACTGTAACTTGTATATACATATAAATGTAACACATAAAATTTTATATCTTTCTGTGTTCAATTTAAATTATATGAATAGGTCAAAAAATAAATATTGTTGATAAATTATTTATACAGTTAAGTAGAGTCGTTCATTTTATGGACTGATCTTGTAAAAATGAACTAAAAAATTATAAAATTTTACATTGACACATCCATATATATAGAACAAAATAATACTTTCAGTTTGAAATATAGATTGTCAAATTTAAATATAAATATAAAAAAATGTAATTGTATTTGTGGACACTGAAATGCTCCTCTCAATTAATTCAGGTCACTAAAGAAAAATTTGAAAAATTACTTTTGCATCTTACATATGGATCTTGGATAAATTATCTCCACATATATTTTTATATGTTTGGAAAAATGATATACTCGCTATTCAACATAATTTTGTAATAATTCAGAATTATTCACTTCGAAAGCAGTTTAATTAAGTACCAAAAATCTTCAATTGTTCTTATATATGGACTTCAGTTCATAATCTGGCAGAACTAAAAATAACGATATATATAGGCCAAATTTTTATTTTTACCATTAAAAAAATGAGCCAAAAGTCACAAAATCTGATAAATAATATTTTTGACACTTTCTGTTTGCAACTTGAAGTTGCGGACAATACCTTTTTTTCTTGTAACTTTGACCAAACTTTTTTGCTTGTTGACCAAAATGGGGTGTTATGATGAACTTATGATTGGTAAATAAAAAAAAAAAGTGGGAGCTCACAAACTTCATCTGCAGTGCATTGATTAGGAAAAGAAGTGCTTCTGTAATTGAAGTTGCGTACACTTGATTTCTGTTTGCAATTTCAAGTTACGAACGGGTCAAAAATAGAATTTTTACAAATTTGTAGCTTGTTGGCTATTTTTTTTAGGGATAAGGTTTGATCCAAATGGCTTTGGACCAGACACTATCCAAAGCTTCTAAAAATCATATGATTAAAGTCCGGACAGTAGATCCAAACCATTCAATATGATTTTCATATTAAAATCTGCTTAGGGACCAAATTTTATATTTTTTGGAAATTTCTTACTATTTTAAAAAATACATACAAAATTACTGTTTTTTACCGTTCATAACGTATCTAAAAAAATAGTAAAAAAATTCCAAAAAAAATATAAAATTTTGCCCCTGAGCGTATTTTAATATGAAAATCATGTTGAGCGGGTCGGATCAACTGTTCAAACTTTAATCGTACGATTTTTAGAGGTTTTGGACGGTGTCTGGTCCAAAGCCATTTGGACCAAATCTTATTCCTTTTTTTAATGGTAAAAAAAAATCCAAATTTTAACTGTATAATAGCAGGCACAACTGGTATGAGGCTATCAAGGTGAAACAAATAAGATAAATCTTAGCTACATTGACCTTGATATTTATTCAAATTTGTTAACTTTAGTATTCATTTCTTATACAGCCACCTGGGACAGGAAAGAAGCTGAATCTCACCCGCCTATCAAGAAAAAACATGCCTGGAGTACCACCTCCATCAGGCCAAGGGCCTCTGGGGTAGGCGTCAGACTCAGGACTACTCAGCAAAGGCTGGGGTTTGGGTCCACCCGAGATAAGGTTATACTTATATCAGATAATCCACCTGTTGAGCTGACTATACCAGTAGCTGCAAAAATCCAAAAAAGACAAGTTGTCCCTAGGAGGAGAATAAGGGTAATTGTTCAAAGAAAACCTGACTCCATCATGACCAAAGAAGTCAAGAGAAAAAAATTCCTATAGCTAGCTCCTTAGATATGTCTCTAGTTAATAGCTTCCCATGTTTGGTTGACATTAGAACAAATAGAACATGATTCATATTGGTCTATAGTACTTTATGTTAGACCATTCGGAAATATAGAAATGATATATGTTTCAAACAATTCAACTTAAAGACATCAATAACTATCATTTTACTTATTATTTCGTTGGTAACCTATTGGACAGGTAATGTCAGCAAGAAAATTAAAGATATTGCAGCTCAGTCGATAGCTGACACTTTCGACACCATTCGGCCAACAGTTGAGACTCGAGGGAAAGAAACCCACACAGTAGGAGGAGATTGAACAATCTTGTTTTGGGTCAATCAGCCTTGACATTTGAAATTGGTCAGAATTATAACACAGTTCTCGAAGAAAATGTCTCTGTTGACAAGGAGGGTGATATAGCAGCTTGGGAACAACATTTCAGCCCGATTAGATCTGAACAGGAGACCGGTTACCAAACTCTTCCTCCGTTACTTGGTTTTCCTGACATGACAATTCCATATCATGACATAGAGCCTGAGACCACTAAAGTGAAAGATCTGAAGGACAAAAAGAGCAAGAAAGGTTTGTCATTTATGAATTCTGAGGACTATTTCAAAATTGTGATCGAGCTGATATATATTCAGCATTAATCCAAATTTTAACTGTATAATAGCAGGCACAACTGGTATGAGGCTATCAAGGTGAAACAAATAAGATAAATCTTAGCTACATTGACCTTGATATTTATTCAAATTTGTTAACTTAGTATTCATTTCTTATACAGCCACTTGGGACAGGAAAAAAGCTGAATCTCACCCGCCTATCAAGAAGAAACATGCCTAGGGTATCACCTCCATCAGACCAAGGGCCTCTGGAGTAGGCCTCAAACTCAAGACTACTCAGCAAACACTACTAGAATCCGCACTTTTTCCGTGCGCAGGTTTAGCTTTTTCCAAGGGCAGAAGAGGCCGTCAGAAATAGAATGGCGTTTTCTGACACACTTGAACAATTCCAACGGCAGGCCGACGGAAATAGTTGCGCATGGAAATCCCTGCTGTCTGCCTTTGGAAATGTCACCTTGCTGCCCTTGGAAATACGTTTGGATAACCCATGACCCGCCAAACAAACCAAATACTATTTTTTTATTGATTGCCCATAGAAATAGTTGACCCCATGCCCTTGGAAATGTTTTGAAAGTTGTAACACATATTATTTCCATGAACTACCCTTGGAAATGTTTTGGTTATTAAGTTTATATTATTTTATAAGGAAGGCTCACAGAAATACTTGGCTACTATGCCCTTGGAAATATTTCATTGATACAGTTAATGTTATTTCATAATTATACTAACTATTTCCGTGAGGCTACCGTTGGAAATGTTTAGCACCTGGAGACAGAAGCATCTCTATTTATTGAGATCTCCCTTTGAATGTTGAACACTCAATTAACATAGAATATAATCCAAGAATGACAGGCAGTAATTAATAAAACAAAATAATTTATATAACACACCCTAATTAATAAGAAAAACACTTAAGATAGTGATTTAGTAATATCATCACTATTGATAACAAAATAATCGTAGCAGTACTTGATAGTAAAGAGTCTTCAAGCAAACAATAAGAACAAAAAATAATTGTATTAAAAAACTTGGTGTTTTAAGAATAAGAAACAATAGGGATTCATAAGAAATAAAATATCAGAACAATGCCATGGTCTCAAATCTCTCTTCTTTTCACATGGCAAATAGCCACAAGGTATACAATAATTACTATAATGAAGCAATTATACAATGGTAATTACGAAAATAAATGACACAGTAGCCACATCACCTTCAGTTTTTTTTTTTTAATTTGTTACCGCCACTTGATTTTTCTTTCTAAATAAAAGTCAACATCAATTTTTCAAGAGATCAGAAGATGAACTTATTGGGTTAAGCGAAAGGCCAACCAACCTTATTTTCCTCAGTTCTACCAGTCCGATAGGAGATGAGCACTCGATGAAATCAAGAACACAGCCTCCTGTTTGAAAAATCGAAAGCATAAAAAATATACTTTATTTGCTAACTTGCTATTACAATTTTCTTTATCATGATATCCTAGTTGAGTTGAGAAGGAATAATATATTTTCTTTTCTTCAACTAGAAATTAATAAAGCACAAAGGAAGTGTCATGTCAGTATATCATGCTGTCTTTTCTTAATTCAAAGTAACTATCAGGAGAGAATTGCAACAACATTCATCTATGACTACCTCCAAATTAAGGACACCGTATATTTGCTTAGATTAAGTGACAATTATCTCTCCTTTTTTTCCACTCTCCTCGTTCAGATTTAAAGGACATCTACCCCCAAATTGCAACAACATTATGTGCACACCAATTGAGGACACGAGAGGGAATAATACTAGTGCTGAGAAGGGGTGCTCAAGGTTTTGTTGCTACCAAAGAGAAATCCATTGGAAAAAGTAATTAGTTTTGTGAGTGCTCTTCTACGGCCATAAAACTTTATCATAACGAAATTAGACTTTGAGCCATATATAAATTATGAACGATGCACATCGGGATAATACTTTGAACTCCTTAATAAATGGCTCAACTTTAAAAAATAACTCTTTTATTGGAGGCATACATTTCCATATGCTGGTTTATATCAAGAAATTGTAAAAATTTTGGTCAAAAAGATAAAATAAAATAAAATAAACATATGCAAGCTAGAATAACAGAATCAAAAGAACTTATGTAATAGTTTTATTCTTCTACAGTGGTACCATAACCATACTATATATACTATTAGAATAAATTTGGTGCTTTTGCTTTTACTTTTGTGTACTGACAGATGCCTCCAAATAGTATACAACATTTAGCAACTCTAGTGAGAAACTAAAGAATATGGAAATTTATGCCAGAAATAAATAAGAAAGCTCTGTGAATGAGTCACTTGATCACAAAAAATAACCATACTAAAAGGCAGTACTACAAATAAAAACCGGACATTTGAGTTATTAACAAATGATGAAAAATAATATATTAGAAGAGCGAGACGCACCAAAGAAAGTATTGGTAGGGCTTCTAGTGGCCTCATTCTTAGCCGCATCACCAACGAGTCTCTCAGTTTCTTTGAAGGCCGCGTAAGAAGATGTCGTACAGTTTCCCTGGTCATTAGGAATGATCTCCACTCGGTTATTTCACCAAACCCCAACGGTGGAGTATGTTGTGCCGAGGTCGATTCCGACAGCGATACTCCCGCTTCTCCCCGCCATGGCCTAACTTGGTTGGTCACATTAAGCAAAATAATTTATGTGTTTTATAGATAGATCTATTAGTTCATAAATTACAATGTACAAGCTATGCTATTTAAACACATTTTGGGCAATATATCTGTTTGAGCTAAAATGAGAAAATAGTACAGATTAAGTAAGTATCCTTACGAAGTCATTTTCACAAACACCTCATGTGCTCTATTTTATCGGCCTTGCAAAAGCCATCAAAGTTGGCATCGTATACCATGTGATTTGGCTCACAGCCAACTGATGGCATGGCATTGTAATAATCAAAACTTACCAAATGATGGCATGGCTCCACCAAACTTACCAAATGACTCGCACTGAATCCGACCAATTAGGGCGAGAGAGGAGGCGGGCTTGAGATCACGCGAGTAAAAACAAGAGGGGAGGGAGAGAGAGTAGGCGGAGAAAATGGGAGGGAGGTGAAAAAAAAGCTAGGGTTTTGGGGTAAATCAGCGGGAAGAGGAAAAAATGGAGGAGGCAGAGAATGAAAATTTTCTAAGTAGGGAAGCCAAACGGAAACAAATTTCTCTGGAAGAGAGAAAAAAAAGTAGAAAAATTTATTCCAAAAAAGTGGGACCCAACTGTCATCCTCTCATCATCTCTATCTGAAATTAATATATAACATAAATGACAGTATCCATTGAATAATCAGGACAGCATATTATTCATCAGATGGCTGCAATTTACATATATACAAATTAGATTATGCATATTCAATAAATAACATGAAAAAATTGAAAAATATATTTTTTAAGTTTTTTACTGTTTCTATGACCATATTATACTTATAATTGTTAGTTTTATATAATTTCATCCTTTTTTATTCCTTCAATATGTGTTAATATTTGTGGATCATTTATTTTCACATAAGCAATCAACGGTCGATCTGTAATGAAATTATTCTAAATTTATATTAAAATGATCACGGCAAAATATTAAACGTAACTAACACATAATTTATGAAGATTGATTATGTTTGAGCTTTGATCCAACGTGAAGTGTTCATAGCCCTTCGATGTTTCAATTTTCCATCAGCCGGATGGATTGGTAAATGAACATAAATTTTCATCAAACTTTGATGCAAGAAAAGAAATGCAGTGTTCTTTAATTTCAACGGTTCCGATCGACCAAGAGACGACGTTTTTCCGTACGCCTTCATTAACTCACAAAGCTAGAGTTTATGTTTTATGTTCGTAAACTCTAGCTTTGTGAGTTAATGAAGGCGTACGGAAAAAAGTCATCTCTTGGTCGATCGGAACCGTTGAAATTAAAGAACACTGCATTTCTTTTCTTGCATCAAAGTTTGATGAAAATTTATGTTCATTTACCAATCCATCCGGCTGATGGAAAACTGAAACATCGAAGGGCTATGAACACTTCACGTTGGATCGAAGCTCAAACATAACCAATCTTCATAAATTATGTGTTAGTTACGTTCAATATTTTGCCCTGATCATTTCAATATAAATTTGAAATAATTTCATTACAGATCGACCGTCGATTGCTTGTGTGAAAATGAACGGTCTCTAATTATTGACTAAATTTTAAGAGGCAAATAACAATGAAATTTTATAAACATGACATTTATAAGTATGATTTAGCCGTAAAAGATGTAAAAAATTAGGGCATATATTTTTAATTTTTTTTTCATATTATTTGCTGCACAATTACTATCTAATTTAGAGATTGACAAATCAGAGCCGTCTGATTGAAAATGTGATGTTCTGATTATCAATGATATGACCATCTATATTAATTATGAATCAAAGATGAATAGAGAATGGAAAACAGGTCCCTCTTAGGTAACATAATATTTATGTTTAAATCCGAGGCCAGATGATACACATATTCCTTTAATATTTGTGCATACTAATGATCAAACGGTCAGATCTAAACACAAATATCATGTTACCTCAAAGTTATCCTTTCATTTTTTTTCTCAAATCCCAATCTGAAGGAGATAGGAGTATGTCCGATGGGCATCGGACCTACTTTTATGTTCAATTAGCTCTAACACCGTACAATTATCATTAAGATTTGTGCGCACAGAAAATGAAAAATACCTACACGGATTTTAATGAGTTTGCACGAATCTTAATGCAGATCTGATGGTCATTGCACCCATCGAAAAAGCTAGGTCCGATGCCCATCGGACGTACTCTCAATTCAATCTGAAGATCTCTCCTCTCCGTAACTCTCTCCACCCCAAGTAAATCGAGCACAATCGGGTCAAAACCCTAAAATTCTCGCTTCCAAATTTCACTATCCTGCTCTGAAATTTCAATATCCCGCTCTCCGAGAGTATTTCCCATTTTCACTTCCCTCCGAAATTTCACTATCCCGCTCCGTCACTCCCCAAATCAGATCTACACACTCCGATCCAAGCCCTCATCGTCTACTGATCTACACACTCCGGTGCTTTTCGTTTCTCTCAGCGATCAACGACCTCCATCGTAGCCAGATAAGTTCTCCTCCAGGTTATATTGTTTTTCGTTTCAGATTGCATTTTATGTGATTGTCTCAAGAAAAGTGAGATTTGGTTGAGTGTTTCACTTAAATTAGTCTGTATGGGATGCTACCTCATGCATCTCAACTTAAAATTGTAAAATCTGAAGACCACTATTTTAAATTGATATATTGTAAAGATACTATTTTCAATTGATATATTGTAAAGGTAGTTGAGAGTTTCAACAATGTTACTGGAAGTTAAGTCTCCAAGTATTTTTTCAGATTATGTGTGTTATGAAATCATTTTGTGCAGTAGATATCATCTTTTTCTTACAGACTGTGAGGTTGTTTTTGTCTTTCAATTTGCATTTAAAAAATTCAGTTCTAATATTCTTATGTTTTATCTATAGCTACTTTTTGGTTGTTGTTCTCGTAGAGTAAAGGCATGTAGAAATTTTTTCGTGTCTTTTTTTAATTTTGTGTAATTAGTTAAGCACCTTCCTAATTGGTTGAATTTGGGAGCAGATTATCCAAACTTGAAATATCTCCACATAAGTAATTGTGCTTGCTTTGAAAAATAGGTGCATAAGTAATTGTGCTTGCTTTGAATAACAGGTAGAATGCAGCTGTGAGTTGTGCAAAAAATAATGTAAATATTAGGGTCGACTTGCATTTTTGCATTTTTCTATTATCCTGTCAGATTCACTTACACCAAAATATGTTATATAAAATTGAGAAGATAATTTGTATTATAATTCATTCATTGTATTTCGTACTGATCAATATTCTATTATACAAAATCTGCTTATATAAAGAGCAAAGATTATTTCTATCTATACTCTGACTGTATATGGTTAGCAAGCTATAATTCTTGTTCTGGTTCTGACAAATTGATTTACTGGTATCTTATTTTGTGATGCGCCTCTTATATTTGTTGCTTTGTTCTCCAGTGATGTGGAAAGAGAAAGAAATCTCAGAGAATAGTACTTTCTTTTTATGATACTAGTAAGTTTGTAATTTCATTGATTTTAATTTTCAGGGAAGTTATATGGTCAAATAAGGTGGCTTAAGGATAATTTTGTTATGCATTAATTTCATTTTTCTACAATAACTAATCCCTTTTTTTTATGCAGATGCTATGCCCAATAGCATCTCCCTGATACTCCAAGACACTACTGTGAAAGGTGCGACCATATTCTGTTTACCATTCCTTTTTTTTCCTTTATAGTTCTGTCTATTGTATGTATTGGAAGTTGAACCAAAGCAATTTAAGGAGCAAATCAATTTAAAGCAATTTCGGATGTGGGTTGTCATTCAGATTTTTTACTTGAAATTAGGGATCTTAAAAATGGTCCTGATGTAAACAGAAAAGAATTGAGAATTAATTGAGACTAGAGAAGATGGTGGACAGTCAAACACTAAATTTAGAAAGATATTTGCATATTTTCAACTAGATTGATTGTACATGCAGACGATCCAAGAGTCGGTGATGCCAAGATAGTATTGTTATTGAATTATGTTTTCTCTCTTTAAGGTCAGAATAAATATAGTACATAATAGCCACTGCTATGACATTGTTACCACTTAATATATTAAAAGAAATGTAATATTCACTTACATGGTTATCACTTATCATTGCCGGCCAAAAAGTGGTTGAGGTCACGCTTCAAGTAAAGGTGTCTAGCAAAATGAAAAAAAGAAGAAGAAGAAGAAAAGGAACAGACTAAATTAATCATTAAATATTTATGTGACATAGGGTTGCTATGGCTCGGTACTATTGAACTCAACAAAGGACAATGAAGCAAAGAAAAGTGCATCTCCTAATCGCAACCTTCGGGGATTTGGTTCTGTTGATAGGGTGAAAGCTAAGTTGGTTCAGTTCGAAGGAAGAGTTTAGGTACAATTCCTCTCATTTGAAAATTCTTGCAAAATTAACCTTTTCGGCTCATGGAAAAAGTTGATATTCTAGTAGTGACAATTCTCCTTGTACCAACCCAAAACAAACTAACTCATTTTCTCATTTTACAGCAACGAGAACAACATAGCAAGATAAAAGGAAGAGCAACTACATCATTCTCGTAAAATTATTTTTGCAAATGTAGTCAATTCTAATTATTATTTTGTTAGTCATCTTAAATGAGGGTATATATAGAAGTTTTCTTTTAGTACTTCTGTTGTAAGGTCTTTTGGCATTTTGATACAATGTAGTCTAGCTTCAACGTGAACTGGCCTCTCTAGCTTACAACTGCAATATGGTATATTTTGGTTAACTGGTGTGCATATTTTGGTATAGTTGGAAATGCAAGTGCATTCCTTTCGATGTATGAACACTATATATGTTATGTTGATGCTTATTAAATGTTAAATACTTTCCTTAGATCTCATTATAAATGTGTTTCTATTTATATGTTTGTGTTTATATATTTCAATGGATATTAGTGGGGAATGTAATATAGTACCTAGTTGGTATAGAGAGGATTGTACCTGATTGGTACAGGGAGAATTGTAGATGAGAGCTTACATGTGTAATGCCATTCAAGTTATTTCCATGGGTATATCCAAGGAAAAATTAATACAATTTCCTCTTGGAAATGCTACACACTGCCCTTGGAAATGCTACGGTGGGTCCCACACACGATGCCCTTGGAAATACTACGATGGGACCATAGACGTTGCCCTTGGAAATACTACTGTGGGACCCACACACGCTGCCCTTGGAAATAACACGATGGGTCCCCCATATCCTGCCCTTGGAAATACTATAGTGGGTCCCATATGCACTGCCCTTGGAAATAACCTGTTGGGACCCACATGTGCTACCCTCAGAAATAATACAGTGGGACCCATACACTTTGCCCTTGGAAATAATGAGTTCATGGGTTGGATGTCAAAGTATTTCTGACGGTAGTACTTCTGAGGGTAAGCTCACGGAAAAAGTCAGAAAATAGTTTTTCCAAGGGTAGCCGTTGGAAAAAGTCAGGGAAAATGGTATTTCCATCGAGGCTATTACTGACGGTAGTATTTCTGAGGGCGACCCACAGAAATGACGATTTCAGGGCTTGTTCCAAGGGTACGCCGACGGAAAAAGCCATAATTTGACCCACGGAAAAAGTTCGAATTCTAGTAGTGAAAGGCTGGGGTTGGGGTCCACCCGAGAGAAGGCTATACTTATATCAAATAATCTACCTGTTGAGCTGACTATACCAGTAACTGCAAAAACTCAAAAAAGACAAGTTGTCCCTAGGAGGAGAGTAAGGGTAATTGTTCAAATAAAACCTGACTCCATTATGACCAAAGAAGTCAAGAGAAAAGAAATTCCTATAGCTAGCTCCTCAGGTATGTCTCCAGTTAATAACTCTCCTTACTAGGTTGACATTAGAACAAATAGAACATGATTCCTATTGGTCTATAGTGCTTTATGTTGGACCATTCGGAAATATAAAAATGATATATATTTCAAACAATTCAACTTAAAGACCGCAATAACTATCATTTTACTTATTATTTCGTTGGAAATATATTGGATAGGTAATGTGAGCAAGAAAATTAAAGATATTGCAGCTCTGTCGATAGCTGACACTTTGGACACCATTACGCCAACATCTGAGGCTCGAGCGAATGAAACCAAGACAATAAGAGGAGATTTTGTATTCAACGGGAACAATCTTGTTTTGGATCAATCAGCCTTGATATTTGAAATTGGTAAGAATTATAACCCAGTTCTCGAAGAAAATGTCTCTGTTGACAAGGAGGGTGATATAACAGCTTGGGAACAACATTTCAGCCCGATTAGATCTGAACAGGAGACCGAGTACCAAACTCTTCCTCCATTACCTGGTTTTCCTGACATGACAATTCC